>BLKR01009052.1:0-110000 GCA_011170035.1 Teleogryllus occipitalis | reverse complement strand
GAATAGCATGTTCGCGGCGAAAAATAAGGTTTGGTACGCAAGTAATATTACATTCATTAGAGCACATTCATCAATAAACCAATTCCTCTAGAGAATAAAAAGAATTCGTGATCTCCGGAACTTTCAAACTCATTGCAAGAATATTTGTGCAGCTGATTGTAAAGGAATGCTTGTACTGTAGTCCATTATAGAGCCATTAGTTTCCTCATTAAATGTTATGCATGTCCCAAATCTACCACAAATGTAAAGGAAATACAAAGAATACAAAAATAAAATCTTGCGATTGTCAGTAAGCCTATTATTTCATTCAAAATGCTCACTTATATTTTGGGAAATGATTTTACAACGCACACTTGCCTTTTCTATCTCATTTTGTATGCCGCATCAAAAACTAATTTCCTCATGACAAACCTCTAGAGAAGAATTTGTTTACCTTTATAAATCAAATATGTATGACATGTAAACAATTAAGGTAGCAACAATTAAAAGTAAATAGGAGAAAAACAAATAATGAGCAACATTTATGTTACCTCCTTTATTCCGCCCATTATACGAAATAATGAATTTAATTTATTAGTGGAAATTATAACAGATGATATGTGAAAGAAAGTATATGATTTATTTATTACAAATATAAACATGGTATAAAATGAATTTCACATCCCATTGATAATTAATATAGTTGTTGTTGGATGGACGTTTATGACAACTAAGAAGTTGAATTAAACATAATGATAACACATGACATAATAAAACACTATGAAATGACGCGCTGAAATTAAAAGTAAAGTGAAGAGAACATCGAGAAAGTAATAAATGAGTAAATAAATTATCCTAGTAATAATACAATCTCAAAACAATTGAAAAGCAGAAAAATGATAATTTGTCAAAGTTAGAACGAACTAATTATTTAAAGATTACGATTGCCACATTGCCCTTAATGAGAATTGTCACAATCATTGGCATACAACAAAATCCACTTCATCCGACTGCTTCACCTGAAACGTCAATGTATGTGTTTGGATATTTCGTAAAATATCACTAAAATGCTTGAAATTTATTGCGACGCGTGGTGGCAGAACTGTTGCAAAATTATGTTATTTGATAAGTAAAATTAAAATTCCCAACAATATTGATTCAGTCACCCCAAAAATTTTAATTACATCACTACGCTGGTAAACATGGGAATTTGATCCTCCGCAAATACACCATAAAATGAAAAACATATGCGTATTGGGAACGTAATAACCGATCTGCAAATATTTCATTCCAGTTGATCAGCGACAGCATTGAATTGAGTATTATATTCGAAGGTGGGGTAGAATTCGACGCAATATCGTTTTTGATTGTGAGTGAACAGTTTGTTCTATAAAGATATTTCATACTAATTTAGCTTACAACAACCGTGCCATAATGGAAAAACTCCAAGCACAACGTGGTTTTACAGTTCTATTTCTCCGTGATACTCAGAATACAGTTTTCTATGTTACCTTTTGGTCTCCAGATCAATCGAAATTGAATTCAGCAAGCAGAGATCTGCAGACCGATGCGATGCCTAGAGCGTAACGAAGTTTGAATTTGAGAGGAAGGGAAGGTTGGGTAAAAGGGTCTGGCAGATGGATAACACAGACGTCTTGAGCATTGAGTAAAGCAAGAAGCTTTTGCAGAGGTCGAAGCAAGTGATGCGGACGTTTCTGTTTGTGTAAGTGATCGTTTATTTAGACAAGAAATGACGGAAGAGCGAAGATGAAAACGAAGAATAAATGAAATCTCTAAAGCAAGTCGGGAGACACTTTCATTAATATTTTCTAGAAATAGAAACGTAGGTACCCTCTCCCTCAGAAAAAATGTCGTTCAAAATTCTATCTTCCACACCGCGCCGACAAACTTGGACACCCCTCGGCCTGGGGGAGGGCAGGGGGAGGGACGCGTTGACCAATCGCTAGCAGGTAGAACCACAGTTGTCTGTGATTGGTGCAACATCCCAAGGGGCAGAAAGAACGCTGTCTCAGGGGGAGGGGGCTAGTTCGTTTACGTACGAGACGGAAATATCGTCATATTTCCCTGCCGAAGGAGGTAGTTTGCCTGCGCGTACGCCACGACGAAAAAATATTTCTAAGCGGGGTTTTCCGTCCAGAATGATTGTCTATAGACCAGTAAATATTTATCATTTTAGCAAAATTTATTATAACTTTTAGTAATCGATTTGTAACTCCTGACAAACTGCTATTTTGAGATATTCATTTCAGGCACAATTTGCGGAGCCTTCCCGGCCGTTCTAACGCATATTTCGAATTTGTTTATGAAATTATAAATTGTTGCAAAATTGTTAATTCGCTGTTTTTGGTTCTGGGACATCGGGAGACTCTCCCCACTTAAGATTTGCAAAATTTGGAAATTGTTTATAAATTTGCAATTGTTGCAAATTTTTTATTGTCTAATCTGAATGGCGTTTAAATGTGATGCAAAATTCCGGAATCCGTTCGGTGCTATTATATCTCGTTCTCGAGATATATGTAATTGTTTATAAGAAATTAACATCTTAGTAGACCCCATTTGTTTGCGCTTAATTCATTCGCGCTAGCAGAATAGCGTGGATGGGCATACTGAAAAAACAGTTCTCCAATGCCGCGCTTTTGCCTGCCACATACGCTTAAAATGCACTTGCTTGTAAACAAATTCTGTGGCCAATTTAATTATGCTAAATTCGTATTTTTACGGCGAGTATGAGCATAACTTTTATTTGGTTTTTATATTCTCTTTTAAGTCCTACAATTTGCAAGTCGATATATTTATCAAATAGGAAAGAAATTGATTATAAAAAAATATTTTTCAAGGTGCATTACGCCCAAACAATTGTTTCTGTTTTTCTATCAAAGGGGTGTTGAGCAACCGAATAACTGTATTATTAATTTTTTTAAGTCCCCTGTTAACACCGAGAGTCAGAAACTATTTGTTCCTCTTGTTTAACCATTACCATTAAAAATAGGGAAACATATTGCTTAGCTGTTTGCTATAAACTGCACTGGATTGGATGAATGTAGTGTTAAGGTTTTCAAATACAGAAATATTCAATTTTGGGTTTTGAAAGATCACATGAGTAGAATCACACATCACAATATTTACACAAGTATAGAAATTTCTAAATAAACGTATATAAACTTTAAGTTAATATTTTCAATTCAATTTATCATTCCTTTCTAAAACTGTTAATTTGATGATTTCATTGTATAATATTCAAATCAGAGCTTTATGTGCTAAATCTACGCATTGTTAATACATATTTTTAAACAACATTAATATATTTAATATACATTTAAAAGGTTTTTAGATTGGCGAACGTTTCAATGAAATTTCATGAATTCCTAAATGCTTGAAAATAAATACTTGTAAAATTAAATAATTGTAGCGTGTAAAAATATAACAAACTCACGTATTTGGTAAAACGAGTTGATATTACTAAAAGAAAGCAAAACAGATGTTATAACAATTCAAAGAGATTTAGCGTTTGTTTACAGTTTAGTAAATATCAATGCACTAGCATTTCCTAGTGAAAATACATAGAACGAACTTGGTGGTCAAGTGATATGACCTTCCCAACACAGACTACATTTTAGTATCGTCAGAGTTCGAAGGTGGTTTGTTGGCCGCCATTCTACGAATCTATCAAAACCTTGAATTTTGCACGACCATCTGTACAGCGAGAACGTAGCGGTTTATTAAACGGAAACGGACCACTCGAGGTATCTAATGTGCACTCTTTGAAAACGTTTAACCATTATAAACTATCCCTAAGAAAAATATCAAATAAACAATGTTAAAGGTCACCAGCTTAACATTGCCTTTACTATTTGAATGTTTTCAACATCCCCAAAACCAACAGAAAACCCATGTTTTTACAGGTTATTATAAAACCAATTTAATAAATATAAGCATTTATTCACGTTATTATTTTTAAAACACTCAAATATCTACGATGTTATTTGATTCATGTCTTCATCGAAGATCTGAGATTAAAAAACTGTTAAGCAGAGAAAATTAAAGTAATTTTGAGTGATTGATGAAGTTGAATGATCAAACGAAAAACAATGTTTCTTGCTTCATATAATGCTATCGTGTTTAACAGACATGTAATTACATGTGATACCTATATTTAAACATCCAAACTAATGAAAATTTTCAAAGTTAAAATCATCAATAAAACGTTGATTCATCAGCAAGGATTATATTATTAAATACTTTTTTGAGATTCATGTGCTCCTGTGTGAATAACGTAGTAAACGTGATTCGTATGATCCAGTTTCTCAGAATAAAACAAAACCTGCTAGACACATACACTAAACATAATAGTTGTCAAATAGTTATTTACGACATGAGTATCATAAGATATCTTATTACAATACGAAATTGGAGAATTATCAAACAAGACTCTTTAGACGAAATTGTTAACCAATTGAATATTGTAATATAATGTTACCATTTGAATATCATAGAAAGTAAGACGCAATTTGTCAAAATTCATGTGAACTATAATTTTTCTTTAAATTTTACTCCTTATCCTGCGAAAGATGTGTGACAGTACTTATGTTAACAATTATACTGCCATGGGTTTAATTAATTAGTTTTCAGTACGCAAATTATTGTTATTGTTTTTAAAGAAGCATGGATATACAGAGTATCGGGGAAGGAAACGTCGAAAGTTTGAAAAACGCTGTTTAAACAATTTTAATCATACTTTGTCTAATAAACTACATAGATATTTTGAATAGCTGAGCTGCAATAAACACGCAAATTTTGGTTTGAAAATATGATTTCTACGCAAAACTTTGCATTCTAGAATCATGTAAACACCCCAGAAACATGTAACATGTTTATTATTAACAATATAGTTTTTTGTACTTTTGAGATAATACTGTGGGGAAAAAAATTAAAAAACAGTAGCCCTCCAAAGAATAAGGAAGCGGTTAGACCCAATAGCAGCAATCATTACTAGTGAAGAGTGGATCATTACTAGGAAAGAGTGGAGTGTTTAATTTACATTAATTTAATATCTCTTTTTAAAAAGAGATTTCATGAAACAAAAATCTCTAGCGTTAATATTTCTTTTCGACAATGTTAATAGGTATTTGTTCGCAATTCTTCATTTCGAAGGTCTTTAACCCGTTTTTGCCCGAGTTTTTTATTTTGAATATTTTGACCAAATATATGTTTTAAAATGTTGATGTAGCTTCAGTAATGATGGAAAAAAATATATTGTTCGAATACCTCACACCATTTCGGTAAAATGCCTTGTTCCCAAATGGGAACACCAGGAGCGAATGGGGTCGTATACAATTTTCTCGTTTGTGTTCACCAGGACACTAAAGATTTTCGAAATTGCCGCAAATGTCATTTGTTTTAGGTAAATGTTTCAGGAATATTTAAGTTTTTTCACAATTATTCGAAATATTTTATTTATAACATATAATATCAGAAACAAAAAAATAAAATCAAACCTGAAATACATTTTTTTTTAGAAATAATTACACAATGAAGAACACAAGTGAAGCAAATGTTTTTGATGTGAAATGTTTTATTTGGTATGATATTCTTTGAAACAATGCCCATGTAAGTTTACTTTGCATTTTTCGCACGATTTTCTGGAATTTTTTTTGCAAATGGCACATCTGTTTTGTTTTGCTGCATCCACCAACCAGTGATCCTTCAAGTCAAATCTCACTGTTGATATGGTTCTTTTTAGTAGAGGTTTTGAAGTTTTAGGCCGACCGCCCGATGACGGAGGTACAGCATATTTCTGCAAGTAAGTTTGAGTTATGTGTCTTCTAAACGCCAAGCTGTCCAAAACTGGATTGTTTTTTCCTTTTCTGTAAAGTTGCCAAGCATTCTGCACAGACGTATCTATACAGAATACAAATATTGGCCACCACCATTTTTTTGATCGAATGGATACTCTGTAATTAGAAATATTCTCGTCCATTCGATCGACTCCGCCCATATATTTGTTATAGCAAGAAATTACATGAGGCTGAGGTACAATAATTTTTTTCTTTTCCTTTTGAGACCACCTACTTGCTTCAGTAATCGGAAATATAGTGTCACAGTTGCTTACCACATGGACTGGACGATTGTCATTCCACACTACTACAGCACATCCTGAATTTATTTCTGAACTGTAGTCAATTGCACCCCGTTTTTGTTTCTCAATACTTTTGTTTTGTGCCAAGGGGCATTTTCCTATTCTGTTAGACATTATTGTACCAGTATAACCAATGCCCATTTCTTTCAGTTTGGCAGCCAGCGGAAGAGACGAAAAAAATCTGTCTGCGTATATTTTGTATGGAGCTTTTGGTAGCTTGTCAATCAATTTGAGGACGACATGCTCACCCAAACTGACGTTCCGCTGCCTGTCCTTGTCTTTTCCTCCGTATGGGTAGAATTGCAGCAGATAACCTAAGGGCTCACAGATGCACCACATCTTGTAGCCAAACCTTATTGGCTTTCCCTTCAAGAACTGCTTTGCTCCATGCTTGCCATAGTACGGAACCATACTTTCATCAATTGATAATGTTTCTATCAAGTGCGCGTGGTTCAGAAACCTTTCATTCAAAAAAGTAATCAGAGGTGTTAATTTAGAGAATTTATCTCCTTTATCAAGATTAGAATTATCAGCGCAATGAGAATACTTTTTTAGAATTTCAAATCTATTTCTCCTCATAGCGTTACTAACATAGGTATTGTACGTCTCACTGTCTGTCTCCCATAACATTCTCCATCTTGGAACAGTCAAATAACCCGAAAGAATCAGAATTCCAATATAACATTTGAGCTCCTCACAACTGGTTTCAAAAGAGTGGTCACCTTTCTGTGATGCATAAAGGGAAAACATGTCACAAAGAAATTTCATAACAGTGTCATCAAAAAATAATTCAAAACATTGCACTGGATCTGACGGTATATCATTGAACTGTAATTCTGGAAAGGGTTCAAAAGTAGGATTTATATCTTCCTTCTTCCACTTTTGATTCATAATTTTCTTAGATTCTGCATTTCTATTGTCTGAATTTGAGGGAAAAACACTGTCTGCAATCGGTATTTCAATATCATTATCTTCTAGATCATCACTTCCAATGTACCTTGTACCACTCATTGTCTGGATTCGCGCTTCTGCATTAGCTTGCAACTGTCTACCTGAAAGATTATTAGCAGTTGTACCTTCTTCATCACCACTGTCCCCTTCAGTATCTGCTCCGTCATCTGGTGGAAATAAATACACATCTGCCTCTGAAAACTCTTCTTCGTCCAGTAAAGAAAGGACTTCTTCCGCCGTTAGCCTCCTATAAAAATTCGAATATTGTACCATAGTAAAAAAAATTCTCGCAGTACGGGACGGTACTACACAAAGAGCTCTATGATCCTGGTGTTCCCAAAAGGGAACAACGAAAATAAAATGCTAATAACTTTGTAATAAAACGTAAATAATTTTTCATACTTCTCAAATAGTATTATTCATATTTACCAAACATATTAAAAACATTATTGTTAAAATATAAAGTTATGCAAATCTTTTATACTTACGATCTCGAAATCATGTGTGCAGAAAAAAATACTGCGAACTATATGCACCAATACTTCTCGCTCAAATGAACATTCAGTTGCAACTAACAATCCAACGGATACCGATAAGTTTCAGCTACTGTTAGATAAAGGTCAGATAGGCCAACAATCACCCGGAAGCAAAATATTATAGAGAAAGCATTCGATTACAGTCTGTTCCCATTTGGGAACACCGGGAAAAAACGGGTTAATCAATGCTTCACAATGTGCGAAGAAGAGAAGAAGCCCCTGAAACATTTTCAAAGATTTAAAAATGGCATGAACTTTTCTGGTTAAATTTTATTGCCGGATAGCGTAATGGACGCTATAAGACGATGGCGGAGATGATTTTCGTTCATATACTGAATTTATTTGAGAATTATTTGAGGATGGATGAGGAAACATTCAATTTTCTTTGTCGTTCTTCCTTCTTTCGAAATTCTGTCCTCTGATAGGGAAGTTTAAAAAAATTATCTTCCTGAACTGAACATTTTCCAAACACCATATTTTCCACTTCCCGGGAAAATGTGTCCTACAAACGTTAATTCGTTTGGTTTTACTTTTGTAGTTCGGATGGACAGTATTATATAAACATTCTAATTACTCGCACTCAGCAATTATGACTTTGGTTGAAGCAATACCCCTATATCGGACGCCATGTTACCAAATATGATAAAAGTTGGAAGCCGGAGACTACATTTTATCCAAGAAATTTTCTAAAAGAAATCTTTTATAAAATATTGGCTATTACACTGTCATATTTCTTTTATAAAATATCTTTGACAAAGATCTTTTACAGTGTAATACCGGCCGTTATTTACTTAACGTTAATGTTAGAATATATCTACGTTCAATAAAATGTTGTAATCCAGTTTAAAGTCGAGAAGTATATATATATATATATATATATATATATATATATATATATATATATATATATATATATATATATATATACGCAGATATGCATTAGGCAATACGTATTTATAATAGTATTCATTCATTTACTTTCCAAATTATTTTACCTTTTTCACTAACTAAAGCAGCAAATTAAAATACATTTTGAAATAGAGTTCGCAGCGAAAATGAAATGTTTTAGCGGGCTTACTGCTTTCCGGGGCATCAATAACTGTTTAATTTCTTAATTATTTATGAAGAGACTAATTATGATTTGTTTGGTTGTACTTGTAGGTCATCATTTAAAAGAAAATATAATATTTAAGAATTATTTTAGAATATCTTGAGATCGGGCAAAAATAATTTTATGTATTCGAAACACGAATTAGTGGTCCATAAACAAGACTTATAAGAACATTTAATCACAGCAATGCTAACTGAAAAACAAAACAATTTTAACAGGAATTGATGAGCAAATATGTGTCCAATTTTGGCAGCGTCAATTGTTGCTGCCCACAGCATCCATTGTTGCGCTCATTGCCGACGCTTCTGAGGTTGATGCTCTCTTCAGCTGCCTGTCCCAGTTGGGACTCTACAGCCAGGTGTTAGTGGTGTGGGATTTTTCTTCTCCTAGTTTTGCCTCCACTCCCCTGTACTGAGACGGGGATTGGTAAACTAGGAAAAATAACATAGGGGTTAATACATTTTATGTTGGACAGGCTATTTTATTAGGCCTTTAGGAAGACGGAAATGGGGGTGGAAAAAAGGATTAAATGTTTTTATTGATTTTTACTTTCTCGCACTTACTGTCGTAAGAAGAAAAGGTATTGTAATCGTGCACCAGAATACGGCGAATTTTCGGCTTAAAAACCGTCCCATCCTGGTAACGAAAAAGTGAATAAATTTATTTGCTAAATTTAGGGGGAAATCCTTTAACGCGTTGTGTAGCCAGAATTCATGTTTTGTGGATCGTTGTTACCGAAAAATTGAATGACGGCAAAACGTTTGTCTATCAGTCTTTCGTCTGCGAACAACACTAGGGGTTAAATTGTTCAACCGATTTTGTCCAAAATTGATAATACCCAATCGATCTTGTTGATATCACGGTCTCATTAATTCGAAACCGATATTTTAATTTTGGGAGGTACTTTACATAAAGCCCCAGAGATATTTTCAAAATTTTCTCAAAAGCGGCGTCATCGGTTTTGATTAATTTTTTCTCCATAATCTCAAGAACGTTTAAGAGAATGGTGTAGATCTCATGTTGGCGTCTGTCTGTCCGTCTGTAGTTAACACAAGCATCTAAACGCCGCACGTTCTTTTTTAGTCAAATCTGTGATACATGACAGTTTAAAATCATCTTTGTGAGAGACAAAAGTTATAAGAGTTTCTGTGGTATAGCAGGTAAGCGCACTGTTGGAGAAGCTTAGGCACGTAAGATCGAATCTAATCCACGGCGAATAATTTTTGCGAGTAGAAACAATTTTGCGGTTAATTGTATAGTTATAATCATTTGTATCCATTATAAATATCACATAAAGCATGTGTTTTGAGGCGCCACTGCTTATTTTAGTGTGTTAATGTCTTTAAGAATCACGTATAAATGTGCCCCTATTGCGATTCTGGCTTCAGAACGTCTGCAAGCGCCCGTGTTGAGCTCTAGCGTTATCGCAACTTTCATCTGTGACGTAATTCAACCTTGGCCACAGTCGCCGAAAGATAAGACCGGCAACGACTTCCACAGAGGGTTCTAAAAACCACGGCTTCTGGTTGAAAATATTTCTAAGTAAAATGAGCTATGTAGTTGCGTGGGTTGTAATCGTTTAAATTCTTATTGCGAATTTGATACCTTTTAAACATGTAGAACATTCCTCTAATAAAAAAACTGAGTGCAATAAATATCACGTAACTATTCTTTTCGGAATAAGTGTGCTTGGACAGCGTGTTGAGAAATATCTGTGATAGCACAGTGCGGTCGAGCCAGACCTACGGACTACAGGGATCCGAGTTCAAATCCCAGTAACGCTGGAATATTTTTACCTCCACGTGTAAAGAGAGTTACGTAATGCTGTAGGAGGAAGTGTCGAAATTTTCACAGAAAACACGTTTTGTAAGTAGCTAGTTCGAAAAAAGTGTATTGTTGGTATTGTTCTTTTATTTTCTATACACAAGGCTGTCAAAACGCTGGTTTTTTGAACCCGAAAAAGTGATTTTACAAAAAACCTCTTTGTGAATCCGTCTTCGTGTGAGTAATTCTAGAGCCTAAAGTAAACACGATTTTCACCAAAATGGATATTCCTTGAACGATCTGGCTAATATTACGAATCTTCGAATTTGAAACGAATCTTTTAATTTTGAAGGTACTTTACACCAAACCCCATCATATTTACATAATTTCCTCAAAAAGAGCTCCAATTTTTCTGTAAATCTATTCCTCGAAGCACAAGATGTTTAAAAGTGGCGTACGTTCAATTTTGGGCGAACGATCTGAATTTTCGAAAATTGCGAACAAATACCTATTAACATTGTCGAAAAGAAATATTAACGCTAGAGATTTTTGTTTCATGAAATCTCTTTTTAAAAAGAGATATTAAATTAATGTAAATTAAACACTCCACTCTTTCCTAGTAATGATCCACTCTTCACTAGTAATGATTGCTGCTATTGGGTCTAACCGCTTCCTTATTCTTTGGAGGGCTACTGTTTTTTAATTTTTTTTCCCCACAGTATTATCTCAAAAGTACAAAAAACTATATTGTTAATAATAAACATGTTACATGTTTCTGGGGTGTTTACATGATTCTAGAATGCAAAGTTTTGCGTAGAAATCATATTTTCAAACCAAAATTTGCGTGTTTATTGCAGCTCAGCTATTCAAAATATCTATGTAGTTTATTAGACAAAGTATGATTAAAATTGTTTAAACAGCGTTTTTCAAACTTTCGACGTTTCCTTCCCCGATACTCTGTATATCCATGCTTCTTTAAAACCAAAAACAATAATTTGCGTACTGAAAACTAATTAATTAAACCCATGGCAGTATAATTGTTAACATAAGTACTGTCACACATCTTTCGCAGGATAAGGAGTAAAATTTAAAGAAAAATTATAGTTCACATGAATTTTGACAAATTGCGTCTTACTTTCTATGATATTCAAATGGTAACATTATATTACAATATTCAATTGGTTAACAATTTCGTCTAAAGAGTCTTGTTTGATAATTTTCCAATTTCGTATTGTAATAAGATATCTTATGATACTCATGTCGTAAATAACTATTTGACAACTATTATGTTTAGTGTATGTGTCTAGCAGGTTTTGTTTATTCTGAGAAACTGGATCATACGAATCACGTTTACTACGTTATTCACACAGGAGCACATGAATCTCAAAAAAGTATTTAATAATATAATCCTTGCTGATGAATCAACGTTTTATTGATGATTTTAACTTTGAAAATTTTCATTAGTTTGGATGTTTAAATATAGGTATCACATGTAATTACATGTCTGTTAAACACGATAGCATTATATGAAGCAAGAAACATTGTTTTTCGTTTGATCATTCAACTTCATCAATCACTCAAAATTACTTTAATTTTCTCTGCTTATCAGTTTTTTAATCTCAGATCTTCGATGAAGACATGAATCAAATAACATCGTAGATATTTGAGTGTTTTAAAAATAATAACGTGAATAAATGCTTATATTTATTGAATTGGTTTTATAATAACCTGTAAAAACATGGGTTTTCTGTTGGTTTTGGGGATGTTGAAAACATTCAAATAGTAAAGGCAATGTTAAGCTGGTGACCTTTAACATTGTTTATTTGATATTTTTCTTAGGGATAGTTTATAATGGTTAAACGTTTTCAAAGAGTGCACATTAGATACCTCGAATGGCCCGTTTCCGTTTAATAAACCGCTACGTTCTCGCTGTACAGATGGTCGTGCAAAATTCAAGGTTTTGATAGATTCGTAGAATGGCGGCCAACAAACCACCTTCGAACTCTGACGATACTGAAATGTAGTCTGTGTTGGGAAGGTCATATCACTTGACCACCAAGTTCGTTCTATGTATTTTCACTGGGAAATGCTAGTGCATTGATATTTACTAAACTGTAAACAAACGCTAAATCTCTTTGAATTGTTATAACATCTGTTTTGCTTTCTTTTAGTAATATCAACTCGTTTTACCAAATACGTGAGTTTGTTATATTTTTACACGCTACAATTATTTAATTTTACAAGTATTTATTTTCAAGCATTTAGGAATTCATGAAATTTCATTGAAACGTTCGCCAATCTAAAACCCTTTTAAATGTATATTAAATATATTAATGTTGTTTAAAAATATGTATTAACAATGCGTAGATTTAGCACATAAAGCTCTGATTTGAATATTATACAATGAAATCATCAAATTAACAGTTTTAGAAAGGAATGATAAATTGAATTGAAAATATTAACTTAAAGTTTATATACGTTTATTTAGAAATTTCTATACTTGTGTAAATATTGTGATGTGTGATTCTACTCATGTGATATTTCAAAACACAAAATTGAATATTTCTGTATTTGAAAACCTTAACACTACATTCATCCAATCCAGTGCAGTTTATAGCAAACAGCTAAGCAATATGTTTCCCTATTTTTAATGGTAATGGTTAAACAAGAGGAACAAATAGTTTCTGACTCTCGGTGTTAACAGGGGACTTAAAAAATTAATAATACAGTTATTCGGTTGCTCAACACCCCTTTGATAGAAAAACAGGAACAATTGTTTGGGCGTAATGCACCTTGAAAAATATTTTTTTTATAATCAATTTCTTTCCTATTTGATAAATATATCGACTTGAAAATTGTAGGACTTAAAAGAGAATATAAAAACCAAATAAAAGTTATGCTCATACTCGCCGTAAAAATACGAATTTAACATAATTAAATTGGCCACAGAATTTGTTTACAAGCAAGTGCATTTTAAGCGTATGTGGCAGGCAGAAGCGCGGCATTGGAGAACTGTTTTTTTAGTATGCCCATCCCACGCTATTCTGCTAGCGCGAATGAATTAAGCGCATACAAATGGGGTCTACTAAGATGTTAATTTCTTATAAACAATTACATATATCTCGAGAACGAGATATAATAGCACCGAACGGATTCCGGAATTTTGCATCACATTTAAACGCCATTCAGATTAGACAATAAAAAAATTTGCAACAATTGCAAATTTATAAACAATTTCCAAATTTTGCAAATCTTAAGTGGGGAGAGTCTCCCGATGTCCCAGAACCAAAAACAGCGAATTAACAATTTTGCAACAATTTATAATTTCATAAACAAATTCGAAATATGCGTTAGAACGGCCGGGAAGGCTCCGCAAATTGTGCCTGAAATGAATATCTTAAAATAGCAGTTTGTCAGGAGTAATAAATCGATTACTAAAAGTTATAATAAATTTTGCTAAAATGATAAATATTTACTGGTCTATAGACAATCATTCTGGACGGAAAACCCCGCTTAGAAATATTTTTTTCGTCGTGGCGTACGCACAGGCAAACTACCTCCTTCGGCAGGGAAATATGACGATATTTCCGTCTCGTACGTAAACGAACTAGCCCCTCCCCCTGAGACAGCGTTCTTTCTGCCCCTTGGGATGTTGCACCAATCACAGACAACTGTGGTTCTACCTGCTAGCGATTGGTCAACGCGTCCCTCCCCCTGCCCTCCCCCAGGCCGAGGGGTGTCCAAGTTTGTCGGCGCGGTGTGGAAGATAGAATTTTGAACGACATTTTTTCTGAGGGAGAGGGTACATTAAACTCATATTGACGTGTTAAGTATCACATTAGAACCAGAACATTTTACTTCGATATGTTTCATCATTTTTTTAAAAAATCGATATTTAAAAC
The DNA here is from genome assembly GCA_011170035.1 of Teleogryllus occipitalis. Taxonomy (NCBI): domain Eukaryota; kingdom Metazoa; phylum Arthropoda; class Insecta; order Orthoptera; family Gryllidae; genus Teleogryllus; species Teleogryllus occipitalis. The sequence continues at coordinate 95,600 of BLKR01009052.1, read as the reverse complement.
ATCGATGATTTTGTCGACATCGAAAACCTTTTGTCGTTGCATCGAAGAATCGATGCTTGGAAGAATGGATGTTTTGCTAACCCTTGGCATCCCTGTGTGTTGCAGCGGCGCTGGCGGGCGTGGTGGACAGCCAGGGCCCCGTGCTGGTGGCCGAGCCGCGCTCCCAGGTGGACTTCTCCAACGACACGGGCGCGCTGCTGCAGTGCGCGGCGCACGGCAGCCCGCCGCCCAAGCTGGCCTGGCTGCTGGGGGACGGCACGCCCGTCAGCGCCGTGCCCAACGTGCGCGAGCTGCTGGCCAACGGCTCGCTCTACCTGCCGCCCTTCGGCGCCGAGAGCTACCGCCACGACGTGCACTCCACTGTCTACCGCTGCGAGGCGGCCAACGCCGTCGGCCGCATCCTCAGCCGGGAGGTGAACGTGCGCGCAGGTCAGTGGCCGAACCACACGCCGCCCACGGTCTTCTTTGGCTCCAACCCCAATTTCATACTCGTCACACCTCATGACTTCTCGTTTAACATGCGGAAGGTTCCCGGCATCCTACTTAACCAAGTAGGTCTCACAGACCCTACCAACCTCGAGACTTAGCAACCTGTACCCTTTTAACTACATTTTCACACATTACGTTCAAGTATTCTAAGTCACTAAATCAATCGGAGGTGCTTGAGTTTCCCTCATCCATATTAAACTGTGCTATTTGTCTTGTCTGTATGTCACTGTTGTGATCTGTATTCTGTGTATTTCCTCTAGCACCTGAAATTGTCAAACGACTGAACGATGTATTATCAAGATCTCAATTGAGTTGTTTGTATTAAAAAAATGTTTTATTGGTTGGGTATCGTTAACAATGGACCGTGTGGTTGTATTATTGCTTTCTACTTTCTCGTTTAGGGTAAAAGCATCAGTTGTGGCAAAATTAAGATCATTTTCGTAGTTTTCTCAAAATTATATGACTACTGTTCTAAATTTGTTCTGTGAAACTCGATGAGCGATTAGCAAACTTCTTTTCGGATATAACTTGTCTAAAAGTAAACAATTTTTGATGTGTTCATTTTTACTTTCGCACCTTGGTAAGGAGAGAATATATTGTAATCGGCCACCAGATATCCACAATTTTTCGACAGAAAAATTCGTATTGCGGGTTTAGGTTACGAAAAATTACATAAATCTTGTTACTATGTGTAGTAAATTACATTCTCTATCAACCTGTGTACTCAGAGTTAATGCTTTGCGGGTCCTCGATATCGAAAAATCGATTGACGGCAAAATTTCTGTCTGTCCTTTGCTCTGTCTTTGGTCAACGCTAACATCTGTGCGGTTCAGACAAGTTTCATCAAAATTGATATTCCCCAATCGATCTGAACAAACACGAAGCTCTGCGAGTTTCAAATGGATATTATTTTGATTTTTTGGATGTACTTTCCATGAATCCTGATCAACATTTTCCGAATTTTCGAAAAATGAATCCACAGTTTTTGATTACTCTCTTTGGATAGTGGAAAGAACTAAAAATAGCAATGAAATTCATAATTTTTCAAGATTTGCAAAAATTCAAACTTTTTCGGCGTCTTTCAACGACTATAATATTCAAGGTCGAGATTTTTTGTTTAATGAAATATGTTGTTCAAAAACACATTTTCAAATAAAGTCATGTACAATTTTTAGAAAATATGAGTAGTTTACGCGTACTTTTGCAAGATAAGGCAATTTTAAATAATTATTTTCTCAAAGATGGCTACATTTTTTTCTTTAAATTTTCTCGTCGTATGTATAAAAGAACGATAAAAGAGTGGTGCTAGTCTCATTCCTTGCGAACTCTTTGTATTTTAGAAAATTGCAAAATATTCCAAGAAGTTAACATTCTGAAACGAGTATATTAAATATCATATTTTTGTATCAAACTGTTCTAAAAATTAATATTTGAAAGGGGTCATGTACAATTTTTTTGAAAAGACAGGTAGTCGCTTAATTTCTGTTTGAAGTCAATTCAATTTATATAATTAAGATGGCTTCAATTATTTTTTTTCACGGAGAAAACAAGGGGTGCTCGTAATAAAGACGCAAGTCTATGTCTCATTTGCGTTGAACTCTGAAGATTTGCAAATTGCAAAAGCGACGTATAATGCGAGAAAGTATGTATTATTCTAGCGCCACTAGTTTATTAATATATTTTCATACCTCGCATTTGTCTCACCACTGGCCTTGAAAAATAGCAAAATTTTGGTAGTGGTCAGATACTCTTCTTAGTAATGGCCAATCTATTTTCTACCTCCGAATATGGATGAGACTAAAAACTTAAACTACTGGTTTGTTACATTACTGTAATTCCAATATTAATAAGACTAATATTGATAAGAGGAACGGACGGGACGAACAGTAGGTTTTGTGCGATTCGCGCGCACTAGACTGGGACGGAACGGAACGGAACGGAACGGACATTTCGGACAGTTTCAGAGTCAGTTTGGGTTCTTTCTCCCTGTCTTGTATTGTGCGCGATTGCTTCATGGTTAAGTACAGAAGCAAACACTTCGTGCTCGTTTTTAATAGCGGAACTAAAAAATGAGGTAAGTTGTCGAAGAATGCCGATTCTAGGTTCATTATACAGAATGCCAAGAAATTAAACCTCGAAACTTTGAAAATAAGCTAATACAATTTTAAGCATATTTTGTTTAATACAATCCGTGGATATTCCGAATGGCTGAGCCGCATTAAGCACTCGCAAGTTGGTTTGAAAAATTCTTTCTATGCAAAACTTTGCATCGCAGAGATATTTAAACACTTCAGAAGCATGTAAATTGTTTATTATTTACAAAAGAAATGAATATATTTGTTCAGAAAGAAAAATTAACACTTAAAGTGAAGTTACTTTTAAATCCTCCCATGTAGTATTTGAGTAACATTCGTCGGTCAATCGCCTCGGTCGACGCCATAAGCAGCTGTGATTACAGCCAAATGAGGCGGCCCACAGTACCCAGACGATGAATGAAAGGTCGGTAGAAATTGTCTCCCGGACACTGGTGTTTACAGAATGCAGTGCAGGGCTAGGATCTCTCGGAAAGAAAACTTCCATCGTCAGCTTTGCCACTATGTAGAATAATGATCGTTTTATAGGATAGTTTTTTGTGTAGTATATACGATAGTGTTCATGAAATTATTCTCTTTGGTACGGTAATTTTGTAGGATAATAGCCTTATATTCTAATTTAAATGTATAAGGGAATGAAACGCTATGTGGTAGAATAGAAGCTTGTAAATGTACATTAAAAAAGCCGCCTGACAGTACACTGGAAGAATGTACTCTTTAGAAAAACTCTTTGTGGGAGCGTTCGGATTAGGTTATCCAGCCTCCTGGACGTAACCCGAAAGAACATACAGCAAGAGTTGCGTCCACACATATTATAATTTTAATTCTTAGTAGATTCATTTTACGTATTACGCTCCAGACAGAAGAACCAGACAACTGTAAATTGAAAGTTACTTTTTATTTAGAGCTTGCATAGTAGATATTTTAACGCAGGATATTTTAGAAACAGTGTAAAGTGTCGGCGACATTCACCTATACTTCGATTTAAACGCAGCGACACTTAAAGGTTACGAGCTGGAAGGAGAGTGGGACATTGTCATCTAATCATAAACTCAATATCAATCATTTAAGTCGTAACAATGCTTCCGGTTGTAGGACAGTATCCCTCTCTCCGCCCAGCTCGTGATCTTAAATTGCCACTGTGTTTAAATCTGAGTATAGTGTGAGGTAATCGTCGCTGAAGAAGGGCGAAGCGTTGGATAGAATCCAGAGCTTTCGTCTGTCTTCAAGAGTCCCCTCTGCAGCTCTGTGGAGCTGGGCCGGCGCTTGAATTCGTGATCCTTCACGGGCGTATTGATTTAGAGGAAAAGTCGCCTTGCCACTTACACCGCCCCCGAGTGTCCACCTGAGGTCTCGCCCTCGGGGGAAGCCCCCTCCCGCATTTTTTACTGTTTGCTCTGCTTCCAAAGAACTTTCCTGCTCGCCCAGCCCCAGGCTCTCCCTTTATGACGCGGGTACACTTCTGTGACGACCTGTTCTGGGTGATAGTGTCCAACTACTTCACGTTATGTCCAAAAGGTTGTTTATGGGAGATACCTCGGACATTTTAAATCTTGTTTCCGACTTTAACATCTGTTTACAGCGTGGTATTGCCAATGTAGGAGACTGAGAGGTCAGAAAATCGAATTAGATTCAGAACTAAACATGCGAAGAACCTGTAAAAGAAAAGGAGACCAGTTTGATTCATGTTATTTTAGCAATAACTTTACTAGTGCTCATGAAATATTGTAATTGGACATTGAGCGCAGTGTTGTATATGTAAATGTCAGATCCTTCCTTTGATAGTTTTTATAAATATATTAATAATAGTAGTCATGAATTTGTTTATTTTTAGCATACCGAACATAAATGTCAACTTTTATATAATACGCAAATCGCACTAAGTAGTAAACATTCAAATAGAACATTAACTACATAATAATATATCATCGTGAATTTACTTCATTACATAACACATTTCCATGAACCGAATATCACTGTTAATGCAATTTATCAGTTTACAGTTACACATTCAAGTTCATGAATTGTTAATTGAATACATATTTTTGTAGAAGTCAAATGCAAATAACATATTCTGTCTAGAATTTCTAAGTGACACTTTACATTTTAAATCGATGAATAATATTTTACAATCTCTTGTAGCATTACGGAGTTTACGACTGTTCTATAATGTAATATCGTACAACTTTGTCAACGATTCCCATCACTGAAATCATTGGTTGAAATTATGATTCATGAATGGATCAGGATCGTACGCGATTAATGGACCAAGATCCATACGTGGCCCAACAATTCAAAAAAATGATGAGCTGAGCTGTTTCAATCACATTTATATGTCCTGAAGGGAAGGGTGACCCGATAATTGAAATACGTTTGTTTAATATTAATAATAATAACAATAACGAATTATAATAGCAATAGCGTATTATCTATTTTTCACAACTTCAGTAAATAGATTTATTTTCGATTATTAATATTTGACATTTTGTTCTCTATTCTGTCGACACATCCAATTTTGCATCACGTCGCTCACATCAAGGAGGCTGTGATCGTGACATCCTTTTCGACATATTCTGAGAAGATGCAAGTGCATTCTGTTCTTGGATAACACAAATGTTCCATTGGGCTCTCTGCTGTTAGGAAAAGGGCGCTAAATGTTCTCAAATCTCTCGCAATAACGGGTCCATATGATGAAAAGCACAATTAAGAGCCATTTCAAAGTTGCCGAAATTATTGTCACTTTTGGCACAATGATTTACAAAGTGTAGAATGTTTGCATGCAACCAACTAATTATATTTATTATTCTTATTATTGAACTATCTCACACCATAATAATACCGTAAGTTATGATTATATAAACTGTGATTATTTATTACTCTATAACTTTACTTTATTACCTTAGTAATTTTAGCACCTTATGTCTTTGTCTTCTTATTCATATTTCTAGGCGCACTGAAAAACCTAAATGTATTCATTGTCCATATTGACAATTTCAGTTGTGAAGAGAAAAATATTGCTTCTGGCCAGTTGAAAAATTAATAACTTATTAGGCGTAAAAGTTATTTTCCATTCCGGTGTATAATTGAACTTTTTTAATTGTGCCAATATTGTTTCCAACTTTGACGACTGTTGAATGAATCATTAATTAAAAATGCGTGATAAGAACGCCTGCCCAATATTTTTGGGTCAGAAATGTAATTTCCAGATTGCCGAGATATGTGAAAAATGGCGACATGTGATCCGCAGATATTTTGCGAGACCGCGGCGAGAGGCGAGAATATCGGAGCGGCCTTCGTGTTTCCGAAATAAAGGCAATACTCGTAATTTAATGGGCGTGGCAGCGGGCGGGCGAGGTCTTCTCGCCCCCATGTAACGACGGCCGGTATTAACGTGTTGTTAGCATAAAAACGCTGACAAGCGGGAGAGCATTTAGACTGTCAGTCACGTGCCAGATAATGCCATACCATGCATCAGGCGGCGCGGGGCACGGGCGGAGCATGGGCGGAGCGCGAGGGCCGGGGACGAGGGCCGCTCTCGTCAATGGACGGGCCCGGACGCACTGCAGTGGTAGACTGTGCGCTCTGCGACCCTCTGGATGAAGGACCCCGCCCTTTCATTCCACTCTGAATCAATTCTTCGGAGGTCATTTACTCGTCCGTTGGCATTTGCGTTGACGATATTATGCATTTGATTACCAGTAAAAATGTCAGGACAATGAATTCCAAAGGGACGTTGTAGGTTTTTTTCTCTGATTTTCCGTTCCCTCGTAAATTCATTTTACAGGGAACATGACGTCTATTTCTGAGCAAATGACTCTCACAAATATATTACGTTTCGAAATTATTCCTCTTACGTACAATATTAAGTTTCAGTTTTATTGGAAGAAGGCATGCTTGGAAATGGAGATTCAAATGAAATGCAGTCTTTCTGTTTCGTCACAAACGGTTACGTGAGTGGTGATATTCTGGGTCACAAGAATTTTCAAATGCGAAAATCATTTTCGAAATTTGCAAGTTGCGGTCGTAGTCACGTTCACAAGTTCTGCGTACGAGACCACGCTGCGACAACTAATATGGATACCTCAAACGCTTAGTGAACCAAGTGCAGATTTGGAAAATTTGCTTACAGAACTTTATTGCATTTAAAAAATACTTATCTTTTAATAGTAAGGTGATCCGACTACCAGTTGGAAACTCTGCATCTGGAGGTCTAAAAGAGTAACTCGACTTAACAGAGGCCTTACGGTAGCTGCAAACGCATTTCCATTGTTTTCGCGAAACCAATTATGTTACATGGATCAGTGAGTTTTTGAGACATCCATATACAGATTTTGTCGTATTACAGACTTATGGCAAGCAAATTGTAGCATGTGCGAACCCATATAGGTTGAAACCTATCAAGTCTTGAGTTAAGATTCGTAATTTTTTGACTTGTTCATTTTAATATATGGATTTTTCACACAACTTATATAAAATATTTTGTACGATACAAGAGCAGCCTCTCAGTCAAAACTTCGAGATTAATAGTACAAAGCGAAGAGTTCGGGTTGGGCTTCCATTTTTTATTTTTAAATATCGTATGAAAGCACTTCATAGTTCAACATTAATATACACTTTTCATGCTCTTCCTCCGAACACCAACCGCTATTTTGATGCATGTTTACGACATACAGCAACAGGTGATGTCAAAAATAAAGCCAGAAAAATGTGTACCTACGATGAAGGGAATCTAATATCCATCATAAAGAATTTAAACCACATACTCTACTAGAGTCAAAACATTCGGCTTTATGTGATTGGAAAAGGAGCTAAGCAATTTAATTCTCTACCCTACGAGCATCTTGTCTGTTTACGGTTGTTTTATAAACATCATATTAATTAATCAGTCGTGATAGACTGTAAGTTGTATATTAAGATCTTCGAAATTGTCATTTTCAGAGGAATATTAGCAAGTGGAAATAATTAAACAGAAAAATACAAGTTTCTACTGTAAAAGATCCTGAATTATGCAAAATCATGTTAAATTACTTGTAGTATAATATAATAGAAGTAATTTGATATATTAATATTAAACATAATTACAATGTTATTAAATAATTACAAACTATTATATCCACCATCAAATCAAGAGTTGTTTAACGAATTTGTGAGATGCTGTGACTCAACTTTATGACACAGTCGTAATTTTTTCAATCCATCTTGATGATCTCATTATACATTTTATTCTTAATTAAATTTTTACCTGTAATTAGTATATGGTAATGAAAGTTAGTGTTTTTATGAGAGGTGTTATCACTCGCGAAATATCACTGTGGTCCGCGCTTTAACCATTAAGTGCGCGCGACATAGCTACCCGAACACAAGTGAGCACACGGCGCACGGATTGCACCATGATTGCAGATATTTCTGGAACTATATTGTTGCCATTTAAGATATTTTTGGCGCATCAGCCAATCAGATCTCAGGATTAAATCTAGATTCAAGGCTAAATTGGAAAAAGCGTATAAACATTAAAATACATCAGGTCAGATCCACTCTAATTCTAAAAAGGGTTAATACAGGTCTGTAATGAATTTGAATAGGAGCAGGCCATTAAAACACACATGCAATCATTTTATTCTCATAATAACAATAAAACTCCCAATTGTTACCTCGTTTCGACCCATATGTGGGGTCATTTTCAGGTACTGGATGAAAATTTGAATAAGTGTGGGTCAAAATCTACAATATAAGAAAAACTAATATCTAAAATTGATATTAAAAACATAAGTGTGATAAACAAAATTAAGCTTACCACAGCATGGTAACGTATAATTTACTAAGATTTAACATATGTCTACCATATTGATGAAAGTTGGAAAAAGCCCAGAAAACGTTTGGATGAGTGTAAAGCTGAACTGTGTAAAATTCAAGTAATCAATAATTTTTTTATATATCTGATAGTAACCGCTGTGTGACAACGCGCGCTTGTAAAGGTTAAGAACATTAATTTAATGTATTTGGCGCCACATTCAAAAGAACTAGCGAAATTGTTGTCGAAGTACATTTAAGCATCTAGAAGAAAACAATGTTAAAAAATTAGCGAAATCAAATTGCAATGGAATAATTACCGAAATGAACAGGAAAATATGACGCGAACAGATCCTGGCGAACAGAAATGATGTAAGATCGCTGATCTGATAAATCTCTGAAAAATTCTATAGCTCTTGAGCACATTAGCTGTTTCGTTTACTTGCGAATATTTCTAAGGTGCTATCTGTAACTGTCTCTTGTATTTCCGATATGAAATGGATGTGAAAAACATACACTACATTTGCAGGACGAATAACTTAAGCAGTTGATGCGCGTGGAACTACTAATCAATCATTGAACGATCACGAAGAAAATCAATGAAATGGGATCTGTACAGGAAAAGAAAACCTGAGCAGGTGGCCGGAAGACCTCCATCGTTGTCCCTGTGTCTCGGCGAGCGTTTTCGGGCCGCGAATCATGCGCGGCACGGTGCGAGCGAACAGAAGCGGGCTCTGGGCTCTTGCGTGGCCTCCTCCTCCTTCTCCTCCCCCGCGTTATCGGAGAGACTGGAGGGACACCGTGCGCCGGAACAGCCACGCCGCACTCCCTTATTCACGGAGGCGGATGAAACCCGCTCACTGCGCGCGGCTACGAGCGGCGAAATCGTAGACGGCGAGTGTGGTGCTCTCGCTTCGGCCTGCCTCCGGCCCAACAACGCCACCGCCACCGCACCCGCCCACTGGCCCTATCTGCCTCTCGGCGTAGGCGGATGAACGCCTACATCTGTCCGTTTATTTTTCGGTGTCAGATTGCATCGCATACGCTGCACGTTTGCCGTAAAGATATGCATGAACAAACATCAAGAACTTCTAGCATCGAGATGAATTGATTTTGACACGTGTTTATGTGACGAGCATAGGTTCATTGAGTGATATGATTGATAATAATCTAATTTTCATAATTCTTTGCTGACATACTAAGACTTATTGAGCAAAGGGTCATAACTCTCGAAAGCAGAAGTCGGAAATGGCACGTTTGCAACAATAGTGATAGTGATATAAACGTTGCGTTTTCGAGAATGAAGAATTTGTAAAAGTACGTAACTTTGCTGTTCTTATGCGAACATGAATATCAACATTCCGGATAATGGGTTTGGTCAGTAATAAGTGTGTCATTATCGCGGAGTGTCGTTACAATCAAATATGAAATCGTGGGCATTGTTATAAGCGTTACTTCTCAAAAGTGCATATAATACAGTTCCGAACAAAATCTCTTTATTGCTGTTAATAAATGACACGTTAACAATATGAAATTATATTTGTTGTTAAATAGAAAATTGTTAGCAATACCTTCAACAGTGATGGACAGTTGCTTTCTTATGGTGACATTCTTTCATTTTACTAAACTTCACATTTAGAATCTGGTAAGTTCCGTTTAACTGTCCAAGAGATGCAGTACTGTGCGTTTTACATCAACGCAACCAGAAAAATAAATAGCCATCATTGACGACTGTCGTCAGTTAAGGTTTCTAACGGACCACCGTCCGTTTAGAACAATCGAAGCTAATGAGTTGTAACTAAACACCTATGTACTCTATACAAAGGAAATATAATTTTATTTATATACAATTTTCCGATAAAATTGTAGTTTTATGTACAGTATTTAACGGCACGGCTGATATCATACTTAACGAACTCAGCTGTTGTGTATCGGCCTGATGTAAATTACTACAATGAGTTATCAAGTTGCGCGGATTGGCAGTAGGAAAAACGCAGGAACGTGCGATATAGAAATTGTGCGCCTCACGATTGGCGTATTGGATCACTGCCGCCGATGCCGCCGCCGCCGCCCGGCAATCCGGTGGCTCGTAGGCTGGCGCCTCCGTTGCTACTGCCGCCGCCAGCGCCGCCAAGGGACATACGGCGGGCGCACGGTATCTGTACACGCTGTCCGCCGGACACAATGGGAACAAACCGACGCGAACAATGTGGCCCTTCCTTTGTTCTTTCCGCGCAGAAGTTCCAGTGCGCTGTCGCCACCGCCGCCGCCTCCGCCGCCGCGCCTCGCCGCGGCCGCCCGCCAAACGAATGACTTAATGAGCAGCCGGCCGGCGCGGCGCGGCGCGGCGGGGCGCGGTGGCGAGGCGAGCGGCGGGCGACCGGTCCCGGTGACGCGCCGGCCATCGGCCGCGCTCCTCACCTGCCGGGCCGCGCAGATAAATACACAGCCAGCCGCCTACGGTAATGACGGCCCTGGGATAACAGGCGCCACCAAACAATCCGGCCGACGCGGCTGGCCGGACGCGAGTTCCTTCGTGGGCGGGCACAATACGCAAACGCCGAGGCAAGCGCTGGCCATTAGCTTATTGTAAACTCATTGAGTAATGCGTTTGCTAGCTACGCTACGAATGCGAGGATGGAAGGAAGCGGGTAACTAGGCGTGTTGGCGCGAACGGAATATACGATTGCGTTGAATGCTCTTTCCTGTTTTATGGTGTGTCGAGTACTTCATTGCCGTTTTCGGTTCAAGTCCATTTAACACCTATCGCTGATGCTACCTTTGAAACGCCAGAATGAAGATTTTTGTAACGCACTATTACTTGATGTTCTTACAGCACTACTAACAAGCTGTTCACAGCACTAAGCTGCTTTTTTTCTTTCTCTGGGAGCCAGATTTTTTGCGACCCAGCTAATATTTCCTCAACCGTTCAGTTCTTCTTTATCCGTAACAAAAATTATGGGATTGATTTCTTTTCTTCTAGACAAGAAATATAATTTTCATTTCACTAATGACATATTTCTGTTTCTGATATTTTGTTCATCCTCTTCCCATTACATATCATGAAAGACTTTCGTCTTTAAATATTTCTTTCATTTAAAGCACTAACATTTTAAAATCATTATTATTGCTTCCCCTAAAACGGAAGGTGGATATATGCAATATTTCAATATGGTCCTGATCAATAAACATGTCTTCATCTACGCACATAACATCTCATTTCCCAGGAACGAAACACAAGAAATGCGATTAATGGAGTGAATAACATCCGTTTCTCGCAAACTGTCCGAAGCAGATGCACAAATTATGTCTCCAGGTACTGCCGTGCACATGCGCGACCTAGCAAACGAGAGCTCTCTCACATAAAAGCTATTGTGTACCTACAGCCGCGTCAGCCGACGCAGAAAAATAACTTGTCACCAACAGGAGGGAAAACTATTTGAATTTGTATTTACGCATTTTTTCCACTTGAAGAAACCTAATGTAGCAATTAAATTGTTTTTATCCCTATTGTTTGTATTGTTTCTACAGGTTCTTTTAATTTGAATAAAACTTCGAACTAATACTTTGATATGATTGACTACTATACACACACGAGACAGAATTTGTTGGAATTCACAATCTTTGCTGAATCAAACAATGACAGTGGGAAATAATTGAAGAAATATTGCCAGTTGATATGTCCACCAATTATTTTTTTGTGTTTGAACTATTTATTCATCTGTAGGTTTATAATTTAGACTCTTTCAGAAGTTCTCAAACAGTAATTTTTGTAAAGAAATTAACCATGAATACTTCCAAAAATATTTTTTAAATACCAAATTTTAAGATTTTTAACATAAATCTTAAATTAGTGTTTAAGACGTATTAACGAGATAAGAATGGAAAATAGCTCTAGTAGACGAGATAAATTTGTACTGCAGAAACTTATCTTGTCCATTCAAAAGCATTGTTGTAAAAACCTTCTATGTTCACGTAGTTCCATGTTGTAAAAGTCGGGTAATCCCCCTGGTAACATTCTCTACAAGGTCGCAATACGATCGTTATGACAGAACAACTAGAGTAGACAAAGTTATATACATTTGCAGAAAAATATCTTGTATGTTTTATAACATTTTGATCTTTTGTATAACCAGTGATTTCTTAATATGATACGTATGGCTGTAAGTGTACTTTAACATCGCTCTGCTCTATTTGCGATTTTATTGGAGTGTAATATTTATGTGTAAAAAATTCTCAACTGTATTAAAAAAATAATATAACGTACGTACATAACATAGTACACAATTCTCTCTACAGTTTTTGGTTTTATGGAAAACCACCTTAAACGTTATCTAAAACTTCGAATGCTCAGTTGCTCGATGTAATGTTATTTCATTGCAAAAGTTGTATCATCATAATTTTTCTTTTAAAAAATAGGGAATTGAAAAATTTCAGCTGTGTTCCAACTACGGACATTTTTGTACACTAATAGAATGCTGTTGTCTAATTCCTTCACTCTGAAAATGCCATTGTAGATCATCGATAACGGCTACATTGTTGAGCATTTTCAAATTTGGATCCACAGAGGCGTCCGACTTTGTTTCTGATTCTCATATTCACCGCCAGGGTTCGACATAATAGTGTTATATTCTTAAATTGTGTCATTCTCTCTGAGCGAATACGAGATATGATTAGCTGGAGATTGGTTTAAGGTCATATTTTTTTCAAATATTAAGCCTGGGTCTTTTCATGCCACAAGAGTCACGTACCACACTGTGGTTTGCGCGGTCTTGAAGAAATACACCGTCCCCAGTGGCGAGTAGACCCGTGAACATAGGTCTAGATAGCCTGCATTCCAATATGCAAGATATCCTTTCTGTAAATGGAAATAACATAGTTTAACCTAATCGTTCAGCCATGTTCGACTTTTTGGGTTTCTATGTATAAGATGTTCCAAAAAGGAGCTTAAACGACGCTCCAAAGTGATATGTAAAATTACAGATATTTCATGGAGCTTTACGCACAATGAGAGAACTGAGAATACGCGTTGTAGTAGCGTGAGAAAAATGAAGCGATCTAAAGCTAGTAGCATTCAAAAAAAAATCTCAACCTAAATATTTCCAAAATTTTAGGCTAATTTTGGGCTAATTAAGTGCTATATTCCCAAATTTTAGGCTCTTTTGGATTTCCAAAAATCGTGGGCGCTACTTGCTTAAGACTAAAGCTAAGACTATTTTTGGGCTTAAATTTTGGATAGTTTCAGATTTTTGCAAGGTTTTTAATTTTCATGTTTATTCGCCCGTAAGAACCAATATTAGTTGTTTCTCTTGATAAAGCCCTGATTTTGGGAATATAAATGCTGAAACAATTTTTTTCCCAGAGCCCAATTACCCACCTTAAATTTTGGGTGTGGTTTCATATTTTTGAATTGATTTTGAGATGGACTTTCTGAGTGGGCGCTGGGCACAATTTTGGGAAATCCAAAAGAGTCTAAAATTCGGGAATAGAGCACTTAGCTCAAAATTAGACAAAAGTTTGGATAAAGTTTGGTTTTGGGCGCTGCTAGCTTTAGATCGCTGAAAAATGATCTGCGTAAGGACGCACGTTGTGCAACGCAGAAGATTGGGGAATTCTATGGAAGCAAACTACCCGACATCAATGATAATATTCTCAATGGGCTCGATTACAAGCACACAAGTTCTGCTTTTTGCTGTAATCCACTCATCAAAGGCAGATTTTATCGTTTCTTTACATGGTACCGAATATATTTGTATAAAATTCTTCGTATTTGGATGTTAGAGCAGCATGCTACTGTTTATGATCAAGGTGTGGGGCAGAGTCCTCAATAACACAGTTGTCGAATTTAATATTCCTTTTCTTAAAGTAGTGTCGATATTTCTCATTTGATACATAAGGTTGCGATGAAAAGCGCCTATTTCAAAATTCTAAAAAGGAATGTTAATCATTTAAGATGTTTTAAAGATATTTTCATAGTTTAACATACTCTTTTGTTTTTATAACATTTTCTGGTCGTTAAAATTTAGCCCAATGCTTGGAATGAGAATGTGAAAGAACATTCGAACGCTCTTCAGAATTGCTAGAATTATTCTTAAATTTGTAATTACATATTTTTGTAACTATGTATATATATATATATATATATATATATATATATATATATATATATATATAATAACTTTAATATAATCAAAAGATGTAGGTACTGTTAATTTTTCCTCTTATTTTCTCCGTCTTATATCAGAAAATGACAATTCTACATAAGTAGGCTTTGTGGTCGATTGATTATTTCGTGTTTCCGGGAGCGTCAACTGCAATGGTCAATAGTCCCGTTAGTGTAGTGCATGTATTATCACCGAAGGTAACGGTGTTCTTCCCCCGCTGGATGGCGGAATCCTACATGTCGATCCTACTGTCCGACCTAGACGTCGGCTTAGTGGGACTTCCCATTCCAGATATCTCCACCAGCGGGGCTCCGCCTCAGCCGGAACCAGATAGAATTCTAAGCTCCATCTTGTCTTCTGTCATGTGTGGTAGTTTAATGCATGTATCTCCCTTTAGGGAGAGGATTGGACAAGGAAGAAAGGAAAATCGCGGGCGGTCCGTGGCCCGTTTGTTGCTCTGTCATTCGATATTGATCGGAGAAACCACGGAAAACTGTTGTTCAGAGCAGCCGGCAGGTGGAATTCTTTTCCAGACAGCGACAGCTACTATGGTTGTGTCGAAAATCCTGCCACCGTCGGAACTCGAACTCTTGACCCTCCCGGTCTGCGGCAGTGCAGTGACACAAGTTGATGCCCTGAGTTACCTCACGCAATCTAAAGGGATATGATTGTACATACTGCGAATGATTCGAACCAGAATCCAAAAAGGTCTATAATTACAGATGCCATCTGATTAAATGTTTAATCTTTTCTTGGTTCCTGGAGTTTCAAATGTCTTTCTCGCGAGATAACTCGATATACAAAACACCAAGGAAGTAACACTATAATATATTTTATGAAATATTTAAGTGAAAGTGACTTGCTATCTACCGCTGAAGTGATATTACATTCCGTATGAAACAGCAATATGTAATTTAAAAAAAACCTCATAGAATATTTCAAACCATCAACAACGCTGTGTTTTTCAAAGGAAAGTGTTAATTTATTTTGTACAAGTTTCAGCGCATTTTCATTACATTGATTCCTATACGCATGCGTGTGTGCGTGTGAAATAGTAGTAGAATGGGAATTTCATTTTCTCTTTGTTTAGGAGTTTTCTGTATGTTTTCTTTCTGGTAACAAAAAGTGGACTGATTTTATTTATTGTAATTCATTTGTTCATTATAATTCAAGAGTTCTAATTCAATTTATCAACCTTTTTTCTCTATTGCTAATAGTATGTTGAATAAATTAAATGAAACATCACCTTATCTCTAATTGATTATAAACTAATTATTTTTGTTTTCAAATGTGAGTCAGGCAAAAGAAGGTACTTTCGTTTTAGTAAGGTGAATAGAATATTAAATAGAGTATCTAACTCTTTGTATTAGCTCTTATTCTGAATTCGTTTAATGCACGTATTATATGTGCATAAATATTTAAACTTTCAATGATTTCATCATATTAATGAAAATTGAAATACAGTACCTGGCAGAGAAAATGTGCCCTCGAATATTTTAGAAAGATATTGAATTTATTTTAAAGCGTAAATTTATTTTTGTTCCAGTGGTGAAGCAACATTATGAAGTACAAGTACGTGATACGTATGTGCTGAAAGGCAACACGGCCGTGCTCAAATGCGAAGTACCTGCCTTCGTAAAGGATCACGTCACAATCACGTCTTGGGTTCAAGACACATCATTTAATATTTACCCCACACCTGAGAGCGGTAAGTAACGATTTTATTTCACCTTAATAGCCGATTGTACATTTGAAATATCTTGAGACATGTTAATAATAATTATCCATAAATTACAATAAAATATTCTGTTAGATCTTACATAAAATGGAAACTTGAACAAACGAAAAACAAATTTCGGAAGCAAACATTGTATAAAATTGTATGTTAAGGTGGGGAAGCTAACACGGGAAAGTGTTTGGCATCCTTTTTCCAAATCTAAAACATGAAAGTATTCGAACAAACAGAACAGAACAAAGAGTTTAAATTATATAAAATTCTTCATATTTTTTTATTGTAAAAAATCACATTTCATTTTTAGCTTTCTTGGTATCCTAGATTTAATTTCATCATATATAGAGAAATGTTTCGAACATTCTAAAAAGCAACGGTAGTCACTGTGAATGTCTGATTTTTATAACGAGGTTACTATCTTTAATTCTCTTAAAGTTTCATCAAAACTGAGAAAATAAAAAAATAAATCGAGCAATTGCATTTTCTTAGGTGTAATTTTCACCGAATTTTCTCCGATGTTCAAACGTACTCCATGAAAATATATTAATTTTTAAATGTGGCTGAAGTCGACTTTAATCACACATTTTCCTTTCTTAAAGAAGGTCTTTACGTTCACCTGGATAAAAAAAACTTTAATCCTGCAAGAATTGAGGTAACAGCAAAAAGTAAGCAAACCAGAAATAACAATGCTAGAAAAGGGAAAATGTCATTAATAAATGTTAACATACCGACTTCTCCAATCATTTCAATCTTCGAAAGAAAGGGAGAATGAATTTACGTCTAAGAGAATAATGTACCAAAGAGCAGAAATTCTAACCTTCAACAATAAATATTCTCCTTCACAAGCTTGTTTTATAAATTAAATAAAGCCAGCGTTTCCGTAAATACGTTAAGTTGCTTTCAGGATAGAATAGTAACTTAAAAATAACGAAGATTTGAAGTATTTTGATATATTATTAAAATAAGAGGGTACGATTGATTTCGAAAACCCTCTCACTTCTTTGTTATTTCTCCATCTGCAGAAGTTTGTGTATTCTTTCTCGTAAACGAGTTTGAATTTTTGAGGCAGTTATTTTGACAATGCAAATTCTGCTTCATTTAAGATATCAGTAACAGGCGTATCATCATCATCATCATCATCATCTAAGTACTACATCTCATACGCTGTATTTGAATACGACTCCATTCTTCAATGCACAATAAAAAACACACAAACAAACAAACAAAACTAACCACGGCTTCCTTGCGTACTGGCACTTTCAGTACTGAAGGTGTGCCGTGCCATGTGGCATAAGTGCGTGGTGTATTTTGAAACGAAACAAACAATTAAAGAAATAGAGTAAAGATATAGTTCTGTATATGACACGGAGTTTAACTGCGCTTTGTTCACTCGGAAGATTAAGGTCTCGAGCGTGATATCGTTCTCAAGATATAAGAATTCTTCATTGTTAATAAAATTCTACTTAAACCTCTTGTTTTGTAAATAACTATAATTTTCACCTGCCTCGTATTTGCTGTAATTAAATCATGTGTGGTGTGTTTTTGAGAACACTTAGTAATATGTTCCAACTTTGTCGTAAAAAAATGATCGAAATATCGGTAAAAAAATATAAACAGAAATTGAATCACTTGAGGGTAATCGTTTTAATTACTTTTGTAGGTTTTCCAACATAGTATGGTTTCATTGAGCTTCTTCCAAAAGCTTAATGAAACTATATTATGAATTTGATGAATACTATGAAGTTTCATTAAGCTTTTTTGTCTTTACGAAATTTACTCCTTTGAAATTCACTATTGTTGTTTTGATAATTTACTCTGTTAGTTTTCCATCTCATAGACCAATTATTGTAATAAATATACTGATTATTTTAAGGATTTGAGTTCCCGAATAAGATGAAGTACAATCGTAAGAAAATACTTCTCACCAGTTTTCTTAAAACGATTCATTTCCCATTATGGGATCAAGTCTGATACGATGAATTGTAACTCTTTCTTGATCTCAAGATATGTAAGTAAGAATATCTTTCGTTCGTTAATTATCATTTGGTCTTGGTAAGAATTTCGAATATGTAATATCGTTTGTGTAATTGTTTTCTTCTATAAATAATAAGAGTCGGTAAAAGCTTTGCACCACAATTTTATACTTTTAATATCAAGACACTATCTCACCAAACTCTTTTAAGAAATTCAACTAAGAACGCAAGGGTTTAAGATACATTCTTTGTGACTGGAATAGACAGCAAACTTTACTTGTTCTCCAGGGAGGGTGAAAAATGTAACTGGCGGTGCAAAAAATGGAACTTTCTCACTAGAACGGAATTAGTTTAAGAGTAGTAAAGAAGGGAAAGTTTCCGCTCGATTCACCCACTATGCGATCCCTTTCGAATTTACTCCGCTGTTAGGTAACATCACTTTCTGGGAAAGAACGTTCGATTGGAGATGCCCTGTCATATACAACTGGAAGAATTCTTGGTTGAAGGATAGTCGATGATGCTTTTAAAAAAGAAGTCACTTCGCCTTTCTTTACAACTTCCTTCGAGGAGTTTTCAAGTGAAACATAAACTAAAATTCGTGGAAAACCGAGAAAAGTCTCACTTCATTTTAGATTAAGAAATAAAAAGTTTGATCCAAAACTGGAATCGATTACTTTCTCCTCTCACAAATTCAATGTGAAATTGATCACTTAATTGAAATATTTTAGTAAAGAGTAATAAATCGTTATTAATATTTACAGTACTATAACGTTTAAACGATACACATATTTTTCTTGTTGAAGTGCACAATCTTCAAAATTGTCTATATCATTAGACTCTACTAGTGCAGAAAAGTTTCCTGTAATTGCTGACTAGCCAGAATTCTCAATTTCTAACATTTTCATAAGAGGTGATATTCGTTTATATTAAGTATCATGTAATGTTATGTAAATAGTCTTTACTGTGCAGAAACTGGCACAATAATTCTTCCAAGAAATCCTATATTCCTTGGCAACGTGATTGACAGTCCATTGTTCTTTTGTCTATACACAACCTGTCAATTTTAAAAAAAAATACTCAGGTACACCAATTTAGAAATGTTATTGCGTGTTGTGAGCCACAACTACCCAAGTCACGGAGGCGAACCATCGGGTGTTGGAAGTAGCTGCCAGAGGTGCGAGGTAAAGACACGGAGGGTGCCAGACCTGGCCGCACTGCCCGCTGCCGCTCCCACGTGACCTATTGCCGCAGAAAAATGCACAGAAGAATGAGAAGCGACACAAGTGGATACGTCATAGTTTTATGTACTTTCTATTGTCTCTGGCCTCCCTATCTTTTCCTCTCTACTTTTTCGCCTCTACTTTTTCGTCTCTGCCTTTCCGCGTCTGCCTTTTCGTCTCTGCCGTTTCGTCTCTGCCTTTTCGTCTCTGCCTTCCCGTCTCTGCCATCATTCCTCTTCTTCTCTTTGTTCTCTTTTTTCCACTTTTCTTCGTGTTCTTGGATCCATTCGTTTTCTCATGCTTGCTCGCTTCCTTTCCTCCGCCCTTCCAACCTCTCGGATCCCTTCCCCTCGCCTGTCCTCACTGCACCAAAGCTCGAGACAATCGTTGCGCATCCAATAACGTGCTTCTACCGGATCAGCGTCCCACTTTCAAAGCAATGGATCTCCAATTGTCAAGTTAGCAGGGGTGTGGGGAGGCGAGGCGAAGCACGGCGTGGCGTGGCGTGGCGTGGCGTGGCGTGGCGTGCGGACCGAAGGCCGTGCTGGGCCAGAGCGGGGTCGGGAGGGGGGGGGGCGAAGTGTCTGCGGATTCGGACCGCAGCAGGCAGGGGTCTCGCGCAGGCCGCCCTCTTCCGTTGCCTTCACTCGCGCTGTCGTTCGTTGCACGTGCTCTCGCCTCTTTTATCTGTTCCGGGCGCGCAGCCCCTGCTCTGCCAACGCGCCAATCTGTCTCCGCTCCCCCTTCTCCTCCCTCGCCCTCTCGCTGCCCCCGCCGTTCGGCCCTTGCCCACCAATTATCCGACGTTCCGGCGCCAGTTTTGCCCATTTTTCACAGATCAGCAGTTCTCTGATAAGTGCGAGGAATCTCCCGTTTTTGTTCCGCAGAACCCGTTAATTTTACGTTCCGGTTCGTTCTACCGCTGCTACCGCTATATTTAGAAAGGAAAGTTACGTTAAAATAGATGGCAACTTCGTGTGGCCAGAGTTTTTAATTGCTTTAACACCAAAACAATCTCCTTTCATGTGTGGTTCCATTCTCTCCTTTCTGATGCTACAATGAGGCAATTAATTTTCTACACTGACACCAAAATATTGTTCTTTTATTACAGTTCCGGACAGGAATTGCGAAAATTCTTGATTTACTTCACCTTTTTCTATGCCTTGTAATGCTATTACGTAGTATCACAATTTTAGATTTTTTATCTTCGATCGTATGATATATAGTCGTACATAAAATGTATAAAATTACCTAAATCACTGAAAAAACAACTATTGTACACGTACACAAAAATCTACAATATAATAGTTACATGCTTCAGTCAACTTTGGCGCTCGACAAAATTGAGTACACTCTTATGAAAGAGAGCTGCAGAAGCTTCAGTATGTGTTAATAAAATGGTTAAATTATTATTCCATCAATATGTTGCTACTGAATGTTATTTTATTGGTACGTGGGTTATTAAAATACTTGTTTTAAAATCCTGAAGAACTATTCATTGGCATATTTTAAAAAAATAGTCTGGTCATTTATTTTATAAATTTAATTCCTTATTTGGATATTTATTATTTACACAGGTCTTTCAAATTATATTGTTTTGCTAAACTCTCTAAACCTAGTTTTGGTTGGTTGAATTTAGATCTGCTCACTAATTTTACATATCACGTACGGCTTTGTGACACGCAGAAAAGAAGCATTCAATGTTTTAATAATTTCTTCTTATTTAATCATATTTCGCAATACGTAAAACAATAAAATATGAGAAAATGTTGATAGTACTGGTACAGAAATTTCAAATAAATATTGAAATATCAAAGTTATATAAGGAATCTACTTTCTTCTCCGTTCTGCTACAAACTTGCTTGCTTAAATTCACCCGGCATGGTCTTCACTTGAACCTTGTCGGAAAACATGCACTCGGTAGCGAACTTGCAAAACACATCCTTACTCCTCAGCAGTATCCTACCCAAGACTCATCCCCACCTACATCTCCTAGTTCTCTTCCATCCTCCGGAACTCCTTTGCACCCAGTTACCTTATCCCCTGAACCTACTCCTTGTACTACCTCTCCCATTATTCATTTCCCTACATCTGTAACCCCTCCTTCCTCACCTCCTAACACTGCTGGGACACGATACATCCTTCGACCACGCACTCGAGGTAAAAATGAGATAAATAAATAGCAACTACAGTCAGATACAACAGAAAAGCATCCGTGTAGGTACATGTAAAAGATTCAAATAATGCATCATAATGTGCAATCTCTTTCAAATAAAATTGAATTTATCGAGGCAGCATTACAGTGTGATCTCAGTCAAATAGATGTTCTTTGCTTTACAGAACATTGGCTATCTCATAATGATCTAAAATCACTCCAAATTCCTAGTTTTTACCTTGCAGGATCTTATTGTAGAGCGAGGGAATCAAATAAGAGCTCTGCTTACGGAGGTTCGTGTATTTACGTAAGAAATAATATTGATTCTACCTTCTTGTCAGAATTCAATTTATATAGAGTTGAAAAAGTTTTTGAAATAACAGTCGTACATCTTACTGCGCTCAAAATTATCTTACTTTGCATCTACAGACCTCCAAGAAAGCGAGCTTTAGATTATTTCAATTTCTTAGAAAATCTAGAGATAACTCTGAACAAAATTAGTAATCTCTATTTTAAATCCAATGTTGCACGTGGAGATTTCAATGTTGATTTTCTGAGCGAATCCCACGAAAAAGAGCAGTTTCTCAATTTAATTCCTTCTTTTAATTTAGATATTACATTGAACGTACCTACACGGAATACTCTTAAATCACAAACAGCAATAGATCAAATTATAATTAACACAACCACAACTAGATATTAAATAATAATGGATAATCTAGGTTACAGTGACCACGCACAAATTCTTTCAATTACTAATAACATGAATACTGACACAATAAGTAAAACACGCATGTGCAGAGCATTTACTAAAGTTGACATAAAATTATTTACGAACTACTTGCTGAAAGAGGGGAGGGAGGCATGGGAGGCAGTTTATAACGCTATTGACACAAATGAAAAATATAATTTATTTTTCTCAAAGCTTTCATTTCTCTTTAACGCATGCTTTCCTATTAAAAAGAGAAAACTAAACATTTCACAAAAAAGTAATACTTGGATCACAAAAGGAATTAGAACATCGTGTAAAAATAAACGTACGCTCTACTTTATTTCTAAACAGCATAATGTATCACCCGGTTTCCACGTCTACTTCCGAGAATATGAAAGAATTTTAAGGAAAATAATAGTTCAGGCAAAAATAATGAAAAATAATGAGGATATTTTGAACGCTAGAAACAAAACTAAAGCAATGTAGAACTTCGTAAAAAACACGACCACGTCATCACGATATTTCGTAGAGAATGTTGTTTTAAAGGATAATGAAAGAGAAACAAGTAATACAGAAAAGGTTACGAATCTCTTCAATCAACACTTTTCTAGAATTGCGGTTGATTTCACGAAGGGACTAAAACCACAAAATTCAACATCATATGCTTCCCCAAAATATTTCGGCACGATGTTTATTAACGAAACTTCTTCTAACGAAATCTTCAGAATAGTCAGTAAACAAAAAAATAAATATTCATCTGGTCTAGATGAATTTCCGGATTGTTTATTAAAAACGTGTGCAACTGCCATTATACTGCCATTAACTCACATTTTCAATGCTTCCTTGTGCACAGGAATATTTCCAAATATTTTTAAAACAGCAAAAATTAAGCCACTTTTTAAAAAAGGGAACAAAAATGAAATTTAAAATTACCGGCCAATTTCTCTTTTGTCAGTTTTCTTAAAAATACTGGAGAGGCTTTTCTATACGCGAATGGAAACTTTTCTCAGGAAAAACGAAGCGTTTTCAGACTCACAACACGGTTTTAGGAAATCAAAATATACGGAAACTGCAATTTTTTTCTTTCCTTAAAGATGTTGCTTCATCAGTGGACCAAAATGAAGAACCCATTGGGATATTTTTAGATCTTTCGAAAGATCTTGACGTTATTAACCATAACATCTTACTCTCAAAATTACCTTCTTATGGAATTCGTGGTATTGCTCTAGATTGGATAACCTCGTACCTTAAACATCGATCTCAATAAGTAGAAATACCGTACTGGCACGAAAGGACATTATTTACTTATCTTTCCAATTCTTCGCCAATTGAACATGGAGATCCACAAGGTTCGATCTTAGGTCATATCCTCTTTCTGTTGTCTTTGCAAAAAAGAAACAATAAATAGTACAATTTCCGAAGTTTCAAATTGGTTTTGTAATAACAAATTAATAGTTAACGATGGAAAAACTGTCTCAATACAATTTTGCGTTTCAAATCGGCAATTCCATCGAAAATCCATTCAAATCGGCAAATCCATTGAAAATGAACAATATGCAATTAGCTGATGTTAAGGTAACAAAATTTCTAGGTCTCTCAATTCAATCAAACCTGAAATGGAATGTACATATAGCAGAATTAAACACTAAATTAAGCTCATTATGTTATGCATTCAGAATTCTTTCTAATTCTGTCAGCCTTCATGCCGCTCGTTGCGTCTATTTTGCAAATGTACATTCCCGGCTGAGACATGGCATAATATTGTGGGGAAGCTCATCCTTTAGTGCCCAGACATTTAGATTGCAAAAGAAAATTATCCGAATAATGAAAAAATCCCATCCACGTGATCCGTGCAAGCCTCTTTTCATTGAGCTTGGAATATTACCATTGCCTTGCCTATTTATTTATGAGTCTGTAGTATTTGTCAAAACTGACTTACTTAATGGTGGGAGCTTATTTTCATGTAATACTGATATTTATTGTTACAACACTCGACGTAGAAATCATGTTCATCAGGTGTCAGTATCAACAGCTCACTACAAGAAATCCACATACAATGCATATACAACGCATTGCCAGATGAAATTAAACAATTAAAATTGGTACACAAATTTAAGTTAAAAGTAAAATCTTTTCTGCTGCAAAACTGTTTCAATACAATTAGAGACTATACTGATCGTCAAAAAGAAAAAATAATGTTTACTTTAACAAAACCAAGATATAGTATAATGAATTAGTTTACATTTGCATTGTATAATTTTAAAAAAAGACTCAATATGCCTGTAACAAGTAATGTACTTCAGCTTCCGGGTCAATGCCCCCATTTCGATAGGGTTTTGTCCAGTTTCCCTGATCCATTGAGCAAATGCTGAGATGGCCCGTTGATTTGCTTCTGGACGTAAATGTAGCTTCACTATGCGCAGGTTTTGTTGAACTTTCCTTTGCTTGTAGTGGTGATATAGCTTAGGTGAGTTTTTATTTTGTTAACAATACAGAAAAATCAAATCTGTTGGTTCCTTTACCGTTAAAAATAAGTTTTCTATAATTCGACAACGAGAATATTTAGTTTTTGAAATGTTAATCTCTCGCTTTTTAAAATTTATTATTATTATTATTATTATTATTATTATTATTATTATTATTATTATTATTTTTCATCTTTCAACTATTAATAGTTAAGTTGTTGGGAAGGGATTCTGAAACTCAAGAAAGCTTGCGCAGATGATTTTCTCCTCCATATGTCACATATAGTTTTTGACTATTTTTGAATAAATAAATAAATAAAAACTTAACACAGTGTTGGTTGACGTTTATTACTCATGTATGTGTTATATCTTATCAAACACGAACAATATTCAGCGAACATAGAACCATCACATCAACCATGGCACCTTATTTCCAATGCGTTTTACTTTCTTATGAATCCGTTCCGCTTGTTCTGCGTTTTATTGACCTAAGATTTCAGAAAAGCATTTATGATAAGAATGTGAGAAAAGTAACTTTAAACTCGTGTTACATTCGAGTCTTCATTTTTTCGAGCGTCACATTAACAATATGCTCGTTTCGAACATCTTTATCATTGCGCAAATAGTTGTTAATATTACACGTGAATGAGTCCTAAGGTTGTTCTATGTTAGTCATTTTATTTCTAAAGCCAGCATTCGTAATTATTTGGCGTATATGTGGGTCGTCGAAAATGCTTTCTTTTAGTTGTTTTTTTCTAATAGAAATAGACATTTTGAACAATATGTTGAAAAGAAGTTACAGTTTTTGAAGGCGCGCGTCTTCTGACACGTTTTCCTTTTTCAGGTTTTTCTCCCGTATTCGTACCATAATTCTCTTTCTTCTGCGGATTTGATGCAATGGACAGACCATCTGGGGTGAATATCGATATTCCATATGTTCGAATTCTATAAGATGTTGGTTTTGTAATAGCATAAAGACCTTCGTCCTGGCAATGTAGTATTACGTTATGAAATTCGATTGTGTAATCACTATCCATGAAACAAAAAATTAACACTACGTATTGATCACCATCACCCAAGACAACGCGTTCTTCTCATAGTACGGCATACACAGTTTTTCACTGTTTTTGACTAATAAAAGTTAATGTATTTTTAACGAGCTCACGTTTTGAGTTAGTTTTCGTGTACTTATGCCGTGGCAACAAATGGAATTAAATATTTCACGAAATACACTAAGACTTCAAGTTTGAAATGTTTTTCTCTGAACATATTTTCTCGCTTGCTTCAATTCAGCGCACGCAACTTCTGCAAATAATGTTTTCAATTGATATTGGCTTCCATAGTGCGCTATAAATTTCTCGTTTTTTACAATGAAAGTAAAATTTGCCCTGTCTGTTACTGTGAAGTTATGGGACAGTCCTACAGAAAAGCATTGCTTTGTATAGAATTTTTGAATCGATATTGGCTTTATATATTATCTTGAAAATATGTTCTCGTACGTGCAGGAAAGGAGTTCAAAGTTATCTTAAATATTTTTGGTACTATTCATTATAAATAATTGATGAAAGTACAGTCCTTTCAGATTCTGGAAATTCATTTGTGATCCTCTCAGTTTCCTACTTAATTCGTCGCGCTTCTCATATTACATATAATGAGTGATTGGTCGTCCATGTTACATAATTTTGTGCGTTTTGTGTCAACGTTGAAGACTCTTATGATGATAGATTTACGATGAAACGTTAGACAAGGGTCTGATAAACAACTAGGGTGATCGATTCAGTGCAGTTTAATTCAGAATGTGATGTTAATGCAGTCTTTAAAGTACTTTTATTACGTTGTTTGCAAATTACATTTACTTTCCCGAAATTCGTGTCAATCATACGTCCAGAAAATTCAGATTTTTAAAAATGAAACGTTTTAACCGAATTTTCGAACTTTCAACCACAGAGTAATTATTTCCATTTTGAAAACATTGCGTGCTCTACTAGTCTTGTATGATTGGCCAATATAATAAAAATAGTAGGTCTTCGTCTCTACATTTTTTGTCTGTCATTATTCAACAGAAAATAATCATTTTAAATTATCGAATTTCATAAAAAATTGCAAAATTGTGGACAGAAATCCCCTGACGTTTATCGAACAGTCGAGTTCTGCGCATCCGAAATGAGTAAGACTCCTATTGACGAATTTTTCGGATTCAATGGAATAATTCCACTTAATCCGAAAAATTTGTTAATCCGAGCGGAACAATTATTGTTTAATTTGTTTACACCTAAAACATAAATTCGTAGTTATTAAGTACAGATTTTATCTCTAAACGCAATAATATCTCGGAAAAAGTTATTATTGTGGCCACAGACACTAACAACCATAACTCTGGACTAACTGAGCGAAGCGATAGCGTGAACATCGTGTTTCTTACGGCGTTGACGCGATTTGCCTTTCAGGGTCAGGTATTCTCGTTTTCATAAAAAAAATTATCTGACCTTTTTAAACGAATGTATTACTGTATGCACAACATGCAACTGGACAGTTGCATGTGCATGTAAAACTTATCTCTGCTGTACGTAAGTATATTTCTTTGAATCAAGATTTTTAGGCACATCGTAAAGAAAATGTAATATGTTTTCATTTTGGATGGCGGAGTAAGTTTATTTGCCCTGGGAGCTGGGCAAATGCAAACCACTTAGTCCGTGGAAAGCGAGGCACGAAATCGCGCGGCGTGGAGGGTGCGTCTCGCGCGGGGCGCTCCCCGGCCGCGTCGATTTGGGAAGTGGCCGGCGCTTTAGGCGCGAGTGGCGCCGCGTGCTCGCGAGCGGTCTTAGGCTAAAGAGCGGCACGTGCGCTGTGGGAGGGCGGGGCGGTGGCGGGGGCGGGGCCGGAAGGGGAGCCGTGGGCTGCGCGGAACACAGTGCCCTGGAGGGCTCTTGGCAGCCCTCACGCCCCTCACGCGCCGCACGCGCCACGCATCCTTCGACGTCCCGAGTGCGTGCGTCCCCTCGCCCGCCCCCTCGTCCGCCACGCTCTCCCGCTCCGCCCCCTCCCTTTCTCGTGGAGGCTGCGATGGCTCAACGGCAACACCGACGTCTCTGCAGCATCTTGATTGGACGTTCCTAGGGTTCGAGTGCCGGCGCTATTGCGGACTAGCCACACTAGCTATCGAGCGGTTGTAGCCCGGCTATAGATTCATCCGCTCTTTGGAGGAAGATTCTAGCAACCGGCTGCTCTGATCAGTATCAGGAGAATGCTTCAGCAGTACCTTAACAAACTGTGCCGGACTACGCATGGTCTTTTCAACCCCCTTCATACCTTTCCATACCTATCTCTCCATACATACTTGCACTTAACTACCACATATGACTCGGGAGCTAAGTGCTGGTCTCGGCTGGGGCGGATCTGCTTTTCTGAGGGAGATACCTTGGTGAGGAAACCCTGAAAACTGATGTTTACGTCTGTGTCGATCTCGCGTTCCAGCGGGAAAGGAACACCACCACCTTCCGGGTATATCATACACTACGCTTTCGGGACTAATAACCGAAGTAGTTGACGTGCCCGGAAACAATACTCACACTCCCCTGTCTTTCTTACTTTCTGCCCACTGTCCACCACCAGTTCTTTCGCTCCCGCCTCTCCAATTCACTGTCTCCTCCGCTCGTTAAGTTCCCAATCACGGCGTTTCTTCGCACCGCCCCAACGTTTCCTTTTGTCGCCTCAGACCATTCGCCGAGTGTCCTGTTCCGTGGAGGGACACACAACATTGCTCACTAATTCGATTCTAATAATTAATATGCGTGCAACGATGTTGTCATCAGTGACGCCATTATCATTAACAGAAATGCTGAATATTCTTTTATAATTCTGCATGTCCCAGAATACTCTTTGTGATGCTAATATTGAATGAAATATATCAGCCAAATCGAGCAATGTTTAGAAAAAACTGCCCAAGAGCATTTAGGGCCCATTTCCACCATAGAGCACATTTCCACCCAGCGAAATGCGCGGCTAGTCTAAGTTTAGTGATTTATTTTATGTCAAAAACAGCGAAGAGCTGTGAGTGACATGCAACGGGGTGAAGAGTATTCTATGCACATTTTCTTAATTATGTGATAGTTACCTTAAGCCATTAACTAGTTGATTTCTAACTACAGAAAGAAATGAGGGTTTTTGGAGATAATTGTTAACAAAATACTTGCTCCGATGTCATACAATCTATTTTCAAGGGCAAATCAGCTATAGATTTGGGCTCTTGTCCCTCATCATACCCTCCGTGAAGGAATATACTTCCTGCCGCGATAACATGGAGAACGATAATTTGAATAACTATATTTTCCACTGAACTCACCAAGACGTGCACATATAATGAAGTTACATTTTTTGTTACAGTCTTTAAGCTTACTCTGGCGAATTGTTCCTTCGATTCTCTTTAATTGCTCCTTACTCATGAATGTGCATCTATTAATAAGCATATTATTTTATTATATTATTAAAACGACCTTCAACTTTAGATCCACTATTCACAATTTACATTTACAAACCCAATCCACTATTCTACAATTGATTTTAATCATGATCAAGTGATGGGTTTGAAATTATTTCCAAATATTAATTAGGTAATTATAATGATTTCATATAAAATACATTATGCAGTGAATATATAACTTAAAGATTAGTTCATTTGAAGTTTGTCTCTTAAGCTTTTATCTTGAGTAAAGATTAAATAATAATAATAATAATAATAATAATAATAATAATAATAATAATAATAATAATAATAATAATAATAATAATAATATCTTTATTAATGGCGAGGCTCTGGCCATACGGCCTGCTCTTCCGCCTAACTATTGAAACTACATTAATATAGGGTAGTAACATACAAGAGAAAGGAAACATAAATGAAAATGAAGTAGAAAATTTGAAAGAGAAAGAAGAAAGGAGAGAGACTAAAGGGGGGACAAGCTGTACATTTATGACTGAGAGTGCAAAACTAGGGACCATTCCGACGTACGCCTTAAGCAATTGAGTAAACCCCAAAAAAACTCAATCAGAATGGCGGCTTATGACCGACCGTTAATAGAGGAGAATATGTTATGCATAGTAGTGAATGAGAAGAGAAAAGACGTTCAGAGGAATGGGTCATAAGTCAAAAATGGGAAAATCTGTGAAGGAAAGGAAATGGGAGGAAGAAGCAACCAAAAAGGAGGAAGAATAATTAGGCGGAAGAAGTAAAATTATTTCAGAAACGGTACAGAAATGCAACGTTTGGTATACATTACCACTTTACATAAATATAAATTTTTAACACCAGAGAAGCACAATACACTATTAGTTGATTGATTGTTAGCAATTGATACTAAAGCCGGTAAGTTTGCTACTGTTGGACTGGGATTTCCCCTTCCGTACAAAATTAAGAGAGATGTAGGGGGTTTGGAAAATGATTGTTATGACTTTATAAAGATGTAGGCGGATTTATAAAATTGCTATGACTTACATCGGTAATTTGATGTATAACAATGAAATTTTGTAGTCAAAAGTATTTTGTATTTAAAAAAACATTTATTATCAAATACAACTCTTTTTGTTGGAATTGTTTATAATACGAACTTTTCATGTTTTACTTTAGAGGAGAAGGTGGTAATATGAGTTTCCTCTTTTATTACGACATTTAGCACATAAATTAAATGTATTTATAAAAAAACAAATGTGATAACTTAAACTTCGACATTTGAGTGAACTATACAAAAATTATGAACTTTCTTAACTGCCCAGAAAGTGGGTAAAAACCAATAACTCAAAAAAGTCATATTTGAAAAAAAGTTATGTGCTGGCATTGTGAGCTCCCTTAATATATTAATTAATACATGGGTTTAAAGAAACTAATTACATATTTACATATGTAAAAGCTATTTTATTACTGAAACTTAGAAAATAAAGAATCGTTTACAAAAATCACAAATGTAAATGTCCTTTTCGGACCCAGCACAGTCATTGTGTGCATACATTTCACACAATTCCGTGGACCCTCAGTTCTCCTCGGTGGTCGGCTGGAAATAATCTACCACATATCGAACAAGTCGTTTGCTCTGGGACGTTCAGCCCCTACTCGTGATTCAAAATCAGACTCCTGATTTAAAAGAGTAATCTGAGTCTTCTGATTCATCTTCAAGAAACTTCCTTTCAAAATCCCCTCGATCATGTGCGGTTGTTGGTTGACTAATCAGTCTGTTTTGTGATTTTCGTCTTTCCATTTTTACGTTTTTTTGTATCTAACACAGGTTTTTTCTCCAGCCGGCGTAAGAACCTCCTTGTAAAGAGATGATGCGAAAAGGGGTGCTTTTGAAGCTAAAACATGCTTGTGATGATTCATAAAATGGCCGAACCAATCGCTACCCGCTAAAGCATCTGTGAATATGTGTTTATTTCTATTTCTTCCACAAAGTAGGTACTCTACCTTGCATAAATCGTTCCTCGTGAGACTGTAGAACTTACTTTCCACGATAAGCAAATACTCGACTCCTTTTTCAGCTCATCCCCCAACATAGGTTTTCTTTCTCATTTAGTTATAGAAAACACGAACGCTTCTTTTACCCATCAGCGCTCATTCAGAACTGAACCACAGAGCTTAAGGTATGGCAAAAGGAGATAAGAAACGATTATTTAAAATCGTCCCTGCTAGAGTATTTGGGATATGTGAACAGATACTAAGGGCGCTCATATTATATACATGGCTCATATTACCACCTCTACTAAAGTGTACTTTTACGGAAAACTGATCATATTTTAAATTTGAAACTTTGCGGAACTTCTACTTAAATAAAATAAGCAAATGAGTGTAAGTAAATTGCTGCTTTAGCTTTTGTTAAATATAAATTAATTGAGTTTGAGAAATCGATCTGATGAATCTAGCAATATATGAAAAAAATCTTTACGCACAAATTATTTTCTTTGTATTAAATGCCACGATGTACTAATTTGAAAACTATATGTTCATTAGTTTTTGAGCAAACCGTATATATAGTTGTTAAATATAAGTGTTGATATAAATAGTTGAAATAGTTTTTGAGCATTTATTGTATAAAATGGAAGTTACATGAAATTACTCGCAAACTGAAAGAGTCGTTCCTGGAACGTTGGAACGTTCCCATCATCAAATATTTCATTATTTTCCCTAAACATGGTTTTTAATCATTGTTTACGCAATAACAATACATTATAATAGTTTCAGGAAGAATTTACACGTCTATTATTTTTAAACCACCACAACATTCTCTTCTCCATTTCATTGACTTCCATCAAGTATACGATGCTGTGCTGGGATGTTATTTACATTAAATTATTCCCGGAATGTGATTAGCGTAAAACGTCGAGAGAATGTTCAAAAACTAAGAATAATAATATAGGAATAAACAAATCGATATTTTGCCCATATTTCTCGTACATTCGCCGTTAAAATGGTATATAAGATCGCAGAATATGGTACAAGGGGGGAAAAAAAGGATGAGTAAGATATGCAAACCGCAACACATTTCATTGAAGTACTAGAACACTATGTACCAGAGTGCATAACCGGGAAACAATGCGTCAAACTTTCTTAGAATCGCGTATTTTTATTCCTGGAGAGAGTCCCTTATTATGTCACCATGTACATGAGTCCCTTTTTGAGTTGTTGAATGTTGCTGGGTTGAGTTGAATTGTTGCATATTTGAAGGATACGCCAAATCCGTAGCACGAGTTTCACAAACATTGTAAGCTGAGTCCCAGTGTGAAGCTTTCTTCACTTTTAAAACAATTATTTACAAAGTGCAAATTGTTCGCACGGGTCCAACAATTCTAATAAAAAATAGATAAATTAGATTGTAAAACATTTTAATTTGGACTCAATTGTAAATTATAAACCATTAGACAGAATTGTATTTCCCTTTGCTGAACAAACAAAAAATTCACCTAGTACATAAAATTGAAATGAACAAATATTTTTGGTATGAACACAGTGTTTAATTTATTTTTGTAATGAAATCTTTGAAATTATATATTCACTATTTCGAAAATGTTAAGCCAGTAATTTGATTATTAAAAACATTATTGTCGAAATATTGTAATGTTTTAATGTGAATATCGTTTATAATCGTTCAATGTTAACGACATTTGACCAACTAATTGTTGTTAATAAGATAATATAATTATATTTCTGACGTTAACATATAAATGATTATATTGCCTGTTATACAGAAAATTTTTAGTAAATTTCAAATAGACTTTATAAAAATTTAGCGATCCAAGTCATCAGACTGGCATTGCCATTCGTTTCATGACACCAACAATCAAAATAAGCGTTTTGGATATACATTTACTAGAAAAACAGCGCTTACTCTACTCGAAAGACTTTTCACCAAGTTATGTTAGAAAGAAGGCCTTGTTTTTTGAATAATCAGTTTAACATTCTTGCCTCGGTCTCAACATATCACCAGCCCCATCTTCAGTCAAATGCCTTTTAGCAATATTTCTATTGTACGTTCGTTCTATTTTACTACCTTTTTCCCATGTTCTGTATGCATCCATTATTTTTGTCATGTTTTTTCAAAACTCACCTTTATAACTTACAAAATTGCTAGTGTCACAGCAATATATTTCAGCAGCGTGCACTTAATCTCATCCTTGTTCACTTTCGAATATTATGTTTGTAATCTTCTTTGACACTTAATCATCATTGTTTCTTTTACATCATCCGCATTATCCAGCTACCACACATAGACTCTATTGGAACCCTGAACCTGCCTTTTCAATTCCACTGCCCCAGTCTATCCCCAAAATCGATGCCTGCATTAACTCTCACAATCGCCAATCGGATCTCTCTGAAATTCCTATGAGAGTACTGCTCGTGTAAATGTTTCTTCTCTTGGCCTCTCCTTTCCTTTCGCCTGCTTTTTACAGTTTACTCTAGATTTGCTTAGATGAACGTTAGCGAGGGACGAATGCCTCCCTTGTAAGCTGTAGCATCACATTCCCGCCCTCGCATTCAGGCGATTTTCTTTCTGCGTCCCGCCTGCAAAGACGCACAGTGGCTGAAGGAACATCCCTGTGCAAACGTTTTATATTCCATATGAATACTTTTCTAGTATAGTCGCCGCATAATGTTTTTTGCAATATTTGGACAGTTTCTAAATCGATACACGCAGACAAAGTTAGGTTAGAATATAAGAAGAATATCTGTCGCTCAATGCTGTGGAAACCATAATGGAAATGGACATTAATGAATTAAATTGTTTTGGCGCACTAAAGGTCTCGCTACAGTGAACAAGAACTGTCAGAACGATTTTGCCAATACCTTACTGGCTGTATACACGTATACCTCGAAACAGTTCTCCTGGTGAGGTGTGGTATATGGCCGCCTGGAATCGTGTTCGGAGGCACTGCGTGGGCGGCTGCGACGGCGACAACGGCAGCGTCCCGCACGAACAGGCCCAGGAAGGCGGCGACGCGGGACTCGCGCACCCGGCCGTGTTCTTATGGAGATGGCGGAGAGCCATCAGGCCCTCCTGGGACCCCCTTGGTTCCATCCCGGTCGCTTCCCGCTTGCCGCTCCCGACCCCAACACACCCCTCGCCGCCGCCCACTGCCCGCGCGCTCAATTGATTCTGCAGATGGTGCAATTTCAAGCACGTCCCCTGCTGCTTGCCTTGCCCTCCGCTCCGCCCGCCCGCCCGCCATCACCTCCGTCAACACCATCACCACTGCCGACGCCACGAGTGCCACCTTTACCAGTATTGTCACCCTCATTGGCACCGTCACCATCACCACAGCCATCGCCACCCACCCCACCATCAACACCTCCGTTAACACCATCATCACCACTGCCGACACCTCGAGTACCACCTTAACCACCTCAACCATCGCCATCCTCCCCAACATCAACTCCGCCACATCACCACAACCATTGCCATCATCCCCAAACAACTGGGTCACCCTCCCCAACATCACCTCTAGGAGCGGCTGAGTTAGCTCAGGGCACCAACTGTCAGAGCAACATGGCCCCCTGATCAGGAGTTCTAGGATACGATTCATGACGGTGGTAAAATTTTCGATTCTAGCCAAATAGGTAGGTCGTATTCATTCACTGTCTGGAGAAGATTTCTAGCAGACGGATGCTCATATCCGTGCTTTTTTTGTGGTTTCCCGATCAATACTTGGCGAATGCTGGAGAAGTACGGGTCACAGTTCACGCGTGGTATTTCCATCCTCTCCATGTGCACAACCCTCGTCTTCAACACACCCTTACACTATCACTCTTGCACTACAATACTACACATGTCGGTAAACCAGTGGAGACGCTTAGTGCTTTTCACGGTCTGCGCGGTGTTCTGCAGGGAAAGTCATCTAGAGGGGAAACCCGGGAGCTGACGTTTATGTGCGCGCCGGATCACTTATTCCAGCGCAGGAACAACCTAACCTTTCAGGCAGAACCCGAGCTGAACTAGCGACCATAGCAGTTGAGTGCCCTGGAACACTCTACAGACACCACCTCCACTGCCTTCAACACCACCACTGCAAACATTTTGACTGTTACCATTTACACTGCCACCTCCACTGCCGTGATGTTCATTGCCGCCATTTACTCTGCCGCCATCACCTCCACTGCCGCTATCAAATCCACTGCCGCCACTATCATTATTACCGCCACTAACCCCGGCACTATATATCACTGCCGCCACTGTCACCATCACCATATCCACCATTTCATCCACTCCTGCCACCACTAGCACCTTCGTCGTTGTTTTCTTCGTGGTCCTTGTCGTTATCGTCTGCCTTTACGTGTAATGGCCCTCAACCCTCGCTGGAAGCTAAGGTGCGTTGCTGGCTTCTTTTCTGCGTGCGGGAGGGCTTCTCGCAGCACGGCATCCGAGGTTGGTCATCTTTCTTCGAAACAAACAGGCCGGTAGATTTTGTGAAATATTTCCTTCCTCCTTATGGGGAAAAAATGAAAGTTACTGTCTAAATGTTTAAAAACTCGGGGAAAATATGACAAGCTCTTAATTAATGCAATCTGTTACGGAATGAAGGAAAATTCTGAAGATTCTGATCATACCAGTACCATTCACGCATTTCCTATTACATATCTTGTAGTTTTAAATTGAAATTTTACTGAGGGAATTAATTTAAATGGATTTTTGTTGATTTGTTCAGCCCTTAGGGCGTCTCATGAACAGCGCGCTAGCTTTCCGTTGTGAGATCCAAGGTTCTATTCCTGGTCCGGGCAAAAATTGAGCTGTGGCTTTCCATTACAATCGTGCCGGTTTCTATAGTGACTATACCATATCTAGCGTACTTAGTATTTCTTAGTAGTACTGAGCCTAATTACACAACTGCTGTGTGACGAAAGAAAGCTCAGGCAGGCAAAATATGCTAGATACGGTAAAGGGAATACATCATGCTCCCTACATGTCTTCTCTTACCTCAGGCGTGGATAATAAATAAAAACAGGACCCAGGCCTGGAAACACCACTACCTGGCAAAAGTCGGGTTAATCCGACCCTAAAATGCCAAATACGTACGTACACATGTTGATTTGAACTTGCTACATATTCTTAAATTGCTTCTATTGAGTTTAAATTCTTTATTATTTTAGAAATAAAAGTTGAGCAATCAATAGAGCAAGTAGAGTACAATATGAATTATTGGAATAGTTGCAAATAGTAAACACAAATTACTTTCGACAATGACACTAGTGGACAATAAAAAACTTTTTTGTAACATAAATGAAATTAACTATGTAAAACGAATTTTCAGACTTAGAATACAAAAATTATAATAACAAAAAATATCTAATGCGTAGAGTTTTTCTGTTTTATTCGTTCTGAAAAAATAACCAAAGAATTCAAAACGTCACAGGCTCAATTTGCAGTTCTTGCTTTGAACCATTTATGTTCAAACATGTGCAAAAAATACTTTCCATTTGTGAAATCCTATGTTAACCAGATTTATTTTTCCAAAAGAAGTACCAGTTGTTTCTTGTGCCTTTTCATCAATAGTTGTAAAGAAACTACAGTTGGAGGAATGTCCGATGGATGAGTTTGCTAAAATATTATTCTACCAGAGAACGAAAACAATATCGAGGAAATACACGGAGACTTCAGAAAGACTTCACTTTTCGTGGAGACGCAAGGATTTAAGAGGTCGATCTTGAGGAGGACTTTAAAAATTCCTGTACATAGAATACCTACACTGCACTTAATTGCACTATCGCTGACTTCGTATGTGCGTCAATTGCCAATAGTACTGTACAGCTTTTCAAATCTAGGAGTGACGTTTGGTGGCAGGTGAAAAGATTTGGGTTGTAAATACTAAAAAAGAGAAACATATCACGTGTATCTGACAATTTTCTTACAGAAGCGCTGCAGGACGCTATAAAGAAAAAATATTTTTTAGTTGCATCTTCATAGTGTAGTGTAAAACTCAAAACCTTGTTTTAGTATATGAGGAATATGAATAATGCTGGTGTTTTGAAAAATTAACCACAAGCGCAGGAACGTTTCGTACATTACCAGTTGCTATTACTTTACAAAGAAATGTTAACCGTCTTCACATTATCATTACAACTTCGCAGAATCTCATATGAATCACGGGACGCTACAAGCACAAGTTCAATGGTTATCGTACAGACATACCAAGGGTAAAGATAGTCTAAGTGTATAATAGTAATTATCATTGGTAATTCTATTAACTCTGCTATTCTTTATGAATTCGGCTCAAGCTTAAGGTCTGATGCTGATGACTGGGATTTTTAACTATGGTTTTGGTTTTTTCCTCACCAGAGAAACTAATACAAGAGGCCAAAGCCCGGGTGCTTTTTAGAAGAAAGCGACCGAGATCAATACTCTGAACTTTTGAAATCGAAAAATATAATGATATCCTAAACTGATTCCGTTCGAAAATTGAGGCCAATCAGATCTCCAATGAGGGAAGATTCTGTGTAACTTATTTTAATCAAAAGGTCTCCACGACAAATAAAGTTAGTCAATACGAAAGAGAAGCTATTATTGTAGGATATTACTTATGCAAATTGAACTTCAAAAGTGACCCATGTGTATTCCGATCTACACTGCAGATAAGGCAATTCAGATCTGTTTTAAATTTTGCTTTCAGACGCAAGAAGTTAAAACATAAATTAAGGAGATTTTGTGCGTGTGTGTACCTGAAAATTTATTACGTATGTATTACAACGTAAGTAGTTGAAAGTGAATCTTTGGCGTAAGAGTGATACATTTGGAATTTTTAATGAGAATGCCAAAGACACGTTCGTACGAGTTGTGTTTTATGTTATTTATTAGTACGACTTCGCGGAGTCTTAACAAAATTCCGTGGGATCATCCACAACATGCAAGACGAAAATCATGGTGATTAATGTCGCACCAGTTGAATACGTGCTCGAACAGTGCGTTTACCCAACAACTTTGCGGAGCTCGGACAATTGTCTCGCAAGCGGACGATCCGTCAATTGCCCAGGCGCGGCCCCGCAAATATCCCTAACACGGCGGCGCGAGTTGTTTCCGTAAACAAGTTCTCATATTCGCACAAATGTTCATTTTTGTTTGAATACTTGTTATCTACACTTCCGCTTTCCTCGACGTTGCTAAGAAGGAACTAAAAGGGGAATACGTTTGGGTTGGAAATACGTAATGCATTGATTCGCTTTGAAAGAGAGCTTTTGAGCGTCTCTTGTCAAATATCTGAATGCAAGGAAGATGCAATTATTAGTCGTGGACTCTGGTTGGCGGCATCATTCGATGTGTCACCAAGTGATCGCATATTTTGTGAGAATTACTGAAGAATAACGTTTACAAAAACAATACACGCGCCATGGTGGAACTTCAAAACCATAGAAATGTTTTTGTCTCTAAACATTTTAATAAATTAGTTAGAATATGTTTTTCAGAACTCGTGCACGGAAAATTGTATTTGCCTTCACTGTTTATTGTTTGGGAAGTGTTAATTTGCGGTACCCTTAAAGTCAGAAGAACTTTAGGACATAAATCAACATGGCTGCTGCCTCGCATATTGAAAATGATTCCAAGAGTATATACTTGTGAGTTTCCACGAGTTCGAGCAAAATATTATGCACGAAACTCGAACGAGAGTGACTTTGACATACTCAATTCAAAATGACTGACTTGGCTCCTACCTTCACCTGACTTGTCGATATTTCACTCGCGTGCCCAAGACACACATTCTATACTAGTTACGTTAATAACTATTGTTGGAACCAGATATGCGAAGAGATAGGAAAAAATCATTTTCAGTGTCTGTGTGGTAAA
Source organism: Teleogryllus occipitalis (assembly GCA_011170035.1). Taxonomy (NCBI): domain Eukaryota; kingdom Metazoa; phylum Arthropoda; class Insecta; order Orthoptera; family Gryllidae; genus Teleogryllus; species Teleogryllus occipitalis. The sequence continues at coordinate 56,498 of BLKR01009052.1, read as the reverse complement.
TTGGGGTTATCAGATTAGAGCCGGGCAGATCCTGCGGAATTGAGGGCGCAAAGAGATGGGTCCGCGTAGTTCGCAATAGACACCTAAATATGGCCATGGCTATTTCGAAGTTTGGGTTTCGAATAGTATGCCGTATGCGTACCGCTAAGTGAAACTTCCCAATCAGTAACAATTAAACGGCAGAAGTGGTTTCCACGCTTTAGTAAAGAAAAATGCATACTTTAAGATGATTACAGAACTTTATTTTCTATTTCAAATGTAATTAAAAATACTAGAGAGAATGTGTCGAAAAGTGTTCCAGTTTCCACTGTGTAAGTTCTATATACAAAGAGCATTTCGCTTTAATGTTTTACCAGCAGAAAATATTACATTACCTTCTAACATATTACAAATACTGAAGTTTTGCAAAACAAACATGACCGTCATTCAGTTATTGAGTTTTAGATTACTGAGTTTATAAAATTACTCACACCACCAGCACGTGACGACCCATACGTAGGATCGGGAAATTGTAAAGTGATTATTTCCGTATCACATAGCCCAAATTTTATTTAATACTGACTATGGTATGTTATCAAATGTTAATGTAGAATTTTATCATTACCATTACTACTTTAATAAAACAAATTCAAAGCCATGGACTTTAGCCACAGAATCATCCGACTCCATATGAGAGAATATATCCCCTTCGGTTATTCAGGAATATAATGTGAAGCTGAGGACTGTAAACAACTAGAAAATCCACTACTAGTCGAAGTTCGTGAAAATATACGAGTATTTGCCGATTTTAACTTTATACTTACTGGCTTAATGAGTTATGTGAATCTTAACTCGTGCATTTTCAGATTACCAGCCAATTTTCGATTTTTTTTCCTTTTTTCGATACACAAGAGTCATAGTTAATGATGCAAAGTGCGTTAATGCGATCTCGGGGTTTTCACGCAGTCGCCCAGACGACTCGATTGACGCCTACTCATTAAACTAGGTTCTCCTTATCACGAGCAACAAATTAATGTTTCAAATTACGTTAAGTGTTTGAGCACGCGTGCGTAATTTCCATTATCTGGGAAGTATTGCTGGAAAGTGAATCACTTGGCATAGTTAGAAAGCAATGTCATTAGAAGTGGAAGTTGGGCGCAGGCGGCGGCGGCGGCGGCAGCTGCTGCTGCTGCTGCGGTGTCGCGCGCAGCAACGGCGTCTGCGTGAGTGCCGGCGCGGGCGTCGGCGTCGGCGTCGGCGTCGGGGCAGACCCATTCCGGCGCGGGAGTAATAAAAGCGGCGCGTCTACTACGCTCTTCCACGTAATTAAAATATAACCCGCGCGGGCCGCGCGTGTGTGTTCTTGGCCGCGAGACCGTCTCCGCGCCCGCCTTCATTTCCTCATCTCCTTTGCGAGTGCTATTGGACGTGGAGTTGATTTCCGTCTTCCTGGCAGCGACGAGCCGTCGCGCCGAAAACCGCGGCGGGCGACACGCGTCGCCGACAGGCTCTTCCGCGCTGCTTGGGTTTTCTCGACGGCGCGCGCTCTTGCTTGGCTTGCGGCCCCGCCTTTGTATCTCGCCGTGTGGACACGCTCTTCGTGGACGGATATGTGAATCGAAACGTTATTGTAGAGCGAATGTTCTGCCCTGGCATCGTGTTATTTTGTCATCAACCGTGAAGTGAGCGCACGACGAACTGTGTTAGTTTTGTAATAAGTTCGGCAACCGATTTGCTCATTTTGTGAATGGTGATGTTGGGCAACTAAATTGGTTATTGTTTTTACTCTGATATTTACAGTATAAAATATACTGCAGTGTCCATTATTTATTGAGCGAAACAGTATTGAAATTTCAAAGTATTCTCGCGTTAAACGTACGTAATTTCATTTAAAGCTAACATTTTACTAGAGATAATTGTATAAATGTAACGCTCTTCATAACGTTAAGTAAAATGAAAAAAAAAACATATACGTATCATTAGTTTTAACGTGTCTTCATTCTTACATGTGCAGCAGTTCTCAGTACTCGAATTCGTTCTTCACTCTAAAATACATTTACAAAGCAAATCATTTACAAGAAAAGTAGTTTAAATACCATCACAAGTTTAAGAATTTCTTTCGTCTCCAAAAAACGTATTTTCTAAACACTTCCTCATACGAGAAAAAATGCCGTATTTTGGTTTCTTTGGTTTTGGCGTCCACGAACGCTTTTATGTGAAAGAGAAAAAGAGCTTCTACTTGCAAATTGAGGAACCATATTTTGCATATGGTTCTAATTTTTCAATATAATGCAGGGGGATATATAAATGTATATTTTCTTGGAAGATTTCCCAGAAGAACTTCGTAGATCAAATCGTACAAGCAATAGTGTGTTTCAGAAAATACTTCTTGTTGCAGAGACACAGAATATGAAGTTTCGTTTGTTCAGCTTTCTATTAACTACTGAAATCTCTCCCTTTCCTCCTTTCTCTTCTTCTTTTTCTTCCAAAGCGCTCTGCAATATCAAAAGTGAAAATAATAACGAAGGAAATTATTTTGAACTTATAATGTGCTTTCAAACATTTAGAAACTTGAGAGAAGACGAGCTAATGGAAGTCTTTCGGAAATACCAGTGTTATATGGTTATGTTAACTTTCTTCAAAATATTATATAGGGTAGGGTACAGTATCTTCAACGCAAAATATTTATTCTCCGCTATTTTCATTTACAGAATGAGCCGTAGCTTAATGCAGGGTTCCGCAAGAGCCGAGACGAAGTGCATCTCTTTGAAGGAGTCATATTTTTCAATTGGGACCTTCATTGACCACCACAAATTACAATGATGAAGTTGTTTCTTCGGACAAATTATCAGAAAGAGCACCAAACGTAAAAAATGGAGTAAAGTTACGTTGATACCTTCCATAGAATCTGTATTTACGAAAAAATGCAGAAAATAAAAAGTTCGTTCAATCAGACACATGAGACAGTACGTGAAAAATGTAACATTTCTTTCCTTGAACATTGTCTGCTGCATCTTCTCATAGTTGTAATCTCGTGATGTTGTGACGTTTCAAATGTTTAACCCTCAAAATTCGAAATTCCCCCATCGTTTCTAAAATGACTGTCATACACACACACACACACACACACACACACACACCGGGTGATCAGTATAAAACGCAACCCACAGCAGGTAGAGCGAAATGCACTGGCAACCATGTTTGAGCGGGTCGGATAGCGGCTGGTGGTTTTCATCAGGTAAACTGTCGGGAAGTACGCTTAATCCCCTCTCCCACTAACATCACCCTCAGGAGGAGAGCAGGTGACCGCCGAGTTCAAAGACAAAGGCACGCGCCTGCTTGTTTGGCGTCGAAAGAAAATTGAATTGTCAAGAACGACGATTCCGTATATTGTTTAAAAGTGAAATAAACGTGCCATGTAAAATATACATTGAGGTCAATTTAATTGTAAACTTTGCTTGTTTTAGTTTCATAAGATACATACGCTCCAGAAGTTATGCTCCAGAAATGTATATGTTTTATATTTTTGTTTTAAATAAATATTAACCAATTATAAATTCATATTCACAGAACAAATGTTTGTTGTTATTATTATTATTATTATTATTATTATTATTATTATTATTATTGAATAAGGGTACTACAAAATAATTAACTAATTAAAATATAATAAAAATTAATTTCTCAATTTATTCTGATACGTATCCACCTTTACTATTTCTTTGTAAAACAACAGACCAAGCACTTCACTAATCGAAATTTGGTACTCTTGTTCGGAATAGACTCAGATGATTTTTTTTCTCTGAAAGCTGTCCGGCACTCTTTGAAACATTGCGTTTGGAATTTCTCCTCCAACACAAAACTGCGTTGCTCTAGGCTGAGGCGCATCGTAAGTTAACTGAGAAAGAAGGAACCTATGAATGAAGACGCGGCCTGTTTTGTTTTGAGCAGGGATGACCCACACCACAGGAAGGGAGTGAGTGAAACGAAGGGGGTGGTGGTGAATGGTGGCGCTGAAATGCAGTTGAAGGAGCTGTTCCAGAAGCAGTGTTGCACAACTTTCACTTTTCTCTCAGTGCCTTGAACAGAAGGGTTGCGTTTTATACTGATCACCGTGTATATATATTTTATACAACAATACTGATATTTTTGCGAACATATACGCACAAGTCTAAGTGAAATTCGAAATTAGCCTGTCATGTATGATTTCAAAAGTTCTATAGCACATCAAACATCAACATGAAAATACGCATTGCCATTATTACAAAATGTAAACGTTCTATTCTCTCTCCGTCGGAAATAAATTGATGAAAAAACTTAAAGCAGTTAAAAAAAACTTTCGATGTTAACAGTTTAAAAAATCGATGATTTAGTATGGATTCTTCTGCAGTTTAGAACTATACGCGTGATTTACAAATTTTCCTTTTTTAAATTGTATATATTTTTATTTTTATGATGGTTCATAGCGTCTCATAATCCCCAAAACCACGGAACGATGCTGTTACGAAGCCTGAAACCTCATAACGAAATTCGAGTTATCGCCTAGATTTACAGTACGTAAATGAACGAAAACAACAATTGAAGTAATTTATTTATGAAATGTTTGCCGATGAAAACTATCTATTTCGTATTTTTTGAGCGCATCCATTCAATGAGATTTATTGATTAGCCACCCAGAAAAGAAATAAAATTAAAAACGTGTATGCATTCGTTTCATTAGATATATAAAATTCCCTATTTGTCGATTACACTGTTTTGTTGAACTCTGTTCATTGTGCTTCATCCCCACGGAGATCATGTTATGTTTAATTGTATATTTTACTATGAACCCCGTCTCGATCGGGTTTTTGTCCAGGTTCCCTGATCCATTGAGCAAATGCTGAGATGGCCCCTTGATTCGCTTCTGGACGTAAATGTAGCTTTACGATGCGCACGTTTTGTTGAGGTTTCCTTTTGCTTGAAGCGATAGAAGAGCTTAGGGTGAGTTTCTATTTTCTTAACAATACAGAAAAATCAAATGAATAAAAAGTACAATTCAAATGTTTTTAATGAATAAAAAGTACAATTCATAATGTTTCATTTATGTAGTCCTACAAAGTGTGTTCATTAAATTGGAATATTTTAAACCCAGCAGGCAAGATCAGTTTAAAATATTAAATTTATTGCTTCTAGATATAATCTAATCATTAAAATGAATCACCAGGTAAAAATCATTAAATTATCCCAAGAACAATATAATCTACGATTTCTTTCAATGAATTCAACAATATGGTTTTGACTTTATCATATGGATCATTAATTTTATCCAGAATACGACCCGTTTTTTAAATTTGTTTCTTATCACTTGTGCATTTCTCTCGAGAACCAAATAAAGGGACAGCGAGTCCAAATCAGGCAACCAGTATCTCAATTTGGACCGTCTGCACACTTTGTTTATCCCCATTACTCTTTACCAGAAACAATATAATTAAAATATTAATAAAGTATATTTAAATAAAATTAAAAAAGGAAAATAAAATATTGGTTCAAATTAAGCACCTTTCCCCTATGGCAGTAAAATTTGCATTTAATTCAAGAGACAGATTGTAGGTGTATCATGGCTACTTTGCTGAATTTACAACTACACTAGAAAGAGGGATTTGCATAATGTTGCAAATGTCAACAATGTTTGTGTAGAGAAGTATTTGACATCACCATAAGCGATTCATGCACTTCCAATACCAGTTTATTGCCGTCAAAGCAGACGTTGCAAAAATAAAAATAAATTAACATCTCAAATGAATTATTCAAATGATATTATATTTGTGGCAAAATGATTTTGTAAACATATAATTGTTCATATATGGAGGAAATGCAACATTTATTAATTCTTTAGATAAATCGTTGCAAATTTACATTAACTAAAGAGATTGTTCATGTAATTCATAATTCATATAACTCGACGTATCCATAAAAATTATGTTTTGAACATTCCTCTCCATCGTACTTAAGAAATATAAAAATAAATTATTTCCCCACAAAGAGTCCCTTGAAGTTGCGAAAGAATGTGGAGAATACCAGGCCAGTAAGAGACGTCTCATCTTCAAAATGAATTTGAAATTTCATTTATGACTATTGAAATGCGGGAGTTTCTTGTAAACAAGTGCTAATTGTGTGTCGGCGCTCCACGATTATCTGTTGCAATGAATGGTGGACTTATTTGTAATATTCATTGTTGAAAGTACAGTGTCATGAAAAACTGGTTGCGCGGATGTGTTTTCAGGAGTGGGTGAATATTCATTCTGGGTGCATAATCTACAGTGGTGTACTCCAGTACGTGAAATGCGTGTTATATCCTGAGAGGTGGCGGTGTTCCTCTCCTGCTCGAACGTGAAATCCGACGCCGACGTACACATTGCGAGCTGCCTTCTTTCAAGTATCTCTCCTCCCTCTTCGGACATCTCCGCAGCTGGGGTACACTTTAATCTCCCGTGTGGTTCCCTTACATGTGTGCATATAATGTGTGTAGAGGGAAAGAAAGGAACAATGATGAGAAAGGGAAGATCGCACGAGGTCCGTGATTCGTTTTCTAGCGTACTTCTCCAGTATTTAACTTGTATTGATTAGAGAAACCGATCAGAGCAGCCGACATTTTCTTCCAAATTGTGTTAGAATTCGATCGACTTACGTAAATAGTGTCGAAAATCGGTCGCTGTCGGCCGTCGAACCCTAGGACCTCCCGGTCAACGATGCTACAGAAGCAATAGAGGTGTTGCCGTTGAGATATCGCAACAGGTAATAGGTGTTCTTTTTGTAGTTTATTTCAATTACCTGCCGACGTACGATAGATCTAGCTTCAGCTTGAGCATATAAAAGATCTTCCCGTTGATACTATGGAAAAGGCTGGAGTGTAAGATGGAGCCTCTCTTTCTTGTAATGTGTCAAATATGAAACTCTCGCGATTACCATGTATCAGGAGATTACTTTTCAGGAGCTGCAAGTGCACCGATTGCAAAATTATTGATACCAAAATTGGTCACCAGCAGTTAGATAATAGCGCTTTGCTGTTATCATTTTGAGCCTCTTAGTATAAAGTCCGTTTGACATAATGATTCATGTTCACAAATTCACAGCGAAGAATGCAGAAAATTAAAGGATATCTTCTCCCTTAATGTTTTGTATTGGCACTTATTTTAAATTAGTGTAGGAATATCGTCATTAGTGAAATACTTGCCAACCGCCTTTGAACTCACGGCCGAAACCGAAGTGTTCTCATCCTCAATTTTCTCTCTTCCTCCGGCCTGTTCTACTTGACAGCTCGCGGAACATTAATCTCAATCTAAACCTCGCATGACACGCAGCTACGTCTGGCGATGTGATCCTCCTGTTTCCATTAGTTCCCCACTGTTCGCTCTCATAAACCTCGAACACAGTCCGTTTTACGAACTGCGTATCGTGTTTCTGCTCACATGTCGCCGCCGCTCGGCACAACGTCAGGGGCGGTTCAGACCGAGATGGAAGCTCAGCGTGAGTCCCGGACGCCACCGCAGTCGCCTTTGCCTGCGCTCCTCGCTGCCACATCCTCCCACGCACGCACTCGCTCTTGCCGCCGCCGCCTCCGCCTCCGCCACTGCGTGTTCCGGCTGCGTCGCTGCCAGCGCCGCTCACGTCTCCGGCCTGGCTGGCGTCTCGGTGACTGCCATCATCGCCCCGCCGCCGTCAAGGCGCTTTCCACTTCGGCGCTGCCGCCGCCCTGGCCCGATATCGCGTCTCGAATGAATTAAATTCCGCCTCCGCCTCCCATGGCCGCTTTGCGGTGCCGGGCGCGCGTGCGGCGAACGCGGAGGGATTGGAGATGTTCCCAATATGGCACATGAGACGAAGAGCGAGAAAGGGTAGGTAAATAAACATTTCGGAATGGATTGTGGAGAAGAAATATAAGAAAAATGAAGATATGCAGAAAAATGCCATGTTATGATTCCTGTTTATTATCAAATAAGAAAAAAATTAAGAATACAAGGAGGATATTTTCAAGGAGGAAAATGCAATAGCTAATGTAATAGCATCACAGCAGTTCAATAAAGTTAAATAATGATCGTGGCATATGAAACATGATACTGATTATTATGACGTAATGAAATGTTCAACTATTTGAAATCGTGGGTATAATGAGGTCATTTTACGCAAATACAGAAAAGTTTTGGAAATTTTTCTATTTTTCAGAAACTTTATCATTTGATTTCTTTCGACTAGAGGCGAATGTCATGCATTGTAACATTTTCAGCGTTAATTTATCTTACAGTATTGATTTTATTATTGTCGTATGAAGTATTTCCTTCGCGATTCGAAACGTTATCGCGATTTTTTGTAAAATGATTAAAACATAGATAAATGAACGCTTATGTTCATACCGCTAATTTCCAGAAAATTAAGAATTGCAGAAAACCTTTTTGCGATAATTTATATAAACAATTAAAGATCAAATGTGAAAACTTCATATTCAAAGCAACAATTAATTTTTATGTGTTTCAGTTTTTGAATTTTTGTCCTAAATCACACAAGTATATTTACTTTTTAAGTACTCCTTTTTTGAAACCCTTTGTGCTCAATTACAAAAAATGTTTTAGCTCTTTGATATCAGAATATGATTGCGAACTTCTCCATTATTATAATTTTTATATAAATCGAAGTCTGTGTTAACTTAAAATTCATTACTTTATAATTGGATTTAATGAAGTACTGCCAAAACTATGACTGCTTATCAGCACATACTTTCTCACATTGTAACGGATTCTCAATATTGTAATATTACTTAGAACTGTCAACATGCGTTTCCAACCAGCAAAGATTTTTTTTCCAAGCTGCAATTCGAATTCAGGTTCTTATCTTCAGCATACCATTCACATTACTCCTACACCGCTAACCTCGCATGTAAACACAAACTTCCCAACGTATAAAAAATAGAGGAAGAGGTGCATTTGCAAATGTCAAATTCAGAGTCTTGATGGACATTATTTGAAGATCTAGTTTAAAAGTATAGAATTCATTACGAAGGAATCTCTGTCTTCAATATTATAGTTGAAGGAAACGCCAAAAAAGTTTGCATTTTTGGAAAATAAAGAATTCACCGTAAATGGGGTCTGTGCCATTTATAAGCGTTCTTTTCTCTATTCCAGAGATTAAATTTAGAGAAAAATTTGGAGCCTTTTTTAGAAGGAAATTATAAATCTCCTTTACTTGATTGAAAGTGTGGAAACTACTCATATTTTTAAAAAATGTACATTACCATATTTAAAAATATAATTTTTTAGTACAGATTTGAATAAAAATCTATCATCACTATTGTAGTTTTGCATTTTTGTTGTTTTAAAAAATAGAGAGTTTACCGTAATCCGATTTGCTCTTTTTTATTGATTATTTACTCTATTCAAATAAAAAATAAATAAAAAACTTGAGCTCTTCTTGACAAAAACTTATTTTTAAAATTGCCTAGGCTTCACACAAAGTTGTGCAAAAACTACGCATATTTTTAAAAATTGTACAGGATCTTATTTAAAGAATATTTTTGAAGAACATATTTTATTAATGATGTATCTTTATCTTCAAAATAGTGCATATCTCATTTTCTTTCAACTCCCTGATTTTCGAAAATTCGAGGATTTTCAACATTTGCTAAATAGCTAGCTCGGAGCAATATCCTAACAAACGGGACATGGACTGCGGGCGATCTTTCCTTCCTCTTCCTTGTCTTATCCTCACCCCTTACTTATACTTACTATTACATGCACTACACAGATATCGGGGAACCAGTGAGGAGTTTAGAGCTTGTCTCCGCTGAGTCGGTACCCAGCTGATGGGAGGTAACTGGATGGGGAATTGCATGCAAGCCGACGTGTAGGTCGGCGCCAGACCTTGCCGTCCAGAAGGAAAATAACATTGCCTAAAATATACATTACATTTAGGGGTATATTGAACATAACACCACGCATGTAAACACAAAATAATCAATCAAATCAGCCGAGGCTTGGGTATCTAATGAAAACATTGACACCTCTCACATGCCAGGAGGCTGCACATTTTTCTTTCAATTTCTGCTTGCATTGAAAATTACTAGATAGATATCACAATAAATATTCAACAAACAACAAAATGCCTTGCCTATTTAATTAGTGAAGCCAGGCTACAAGCCAAATTGAACGACGAGGAAAATATATGACGGTAAAAGTGTAAGTTTAATAGTGAAATAATTAGAAACATGTCCAGATAAACAAATTATCGTTAAGTGTGGGTTCAATAGTTGAGGCAAGAGAAACCATGGAGTAGGTGCAGACATAGCTACGGACCAGGAAGCAACTCCAAGGACGATGGGGGTTGGCGCAGACTGTATCAAAGTTAACGAGGCAACGAGGGCGAGAACGCAATTAGAGGGGACACAGACTCCAGACAGGAGAGCCGGAGGCAAAGCGACGAAATGGAAACCAAGGAGCGCACACGCCACTTGCTGCTCGCCGTGCCGAGGCGCCAGCAGCCAGCAGCCGGGGGCTGGAGCCGGGAGCCACACAGTGAGGCATGCGCGCTACATCGTTTGTGGGCTGCAGTAGTGGCACAACTCAAAACATCAGGTGTCGAGATAAATGAGTTTGAAGCTTTCACCTTTTATTGAGGTTCATTATTCTTTCATTCACACTTCTGCCATTAATCTTGGAACGCTACTCTGTAAGACATACTGCTGTTGCTACTGGAAGGTAAACCAATCTCTAATTCTGGGTAGTGCATTAAATCAAAATTGGTATTTTTTTAGTTGTGCCACTGTTGAAGCCTACGAGCGGCATAGTGAGTTTGTAGTTTCATTGATTGATTAGTGATTCCGGGCATGTCAACTGCTAAAGGTCATTAGTCACGTAAGTGTACTGCTGGTTTTTTCGTCGGGAGGTGGCGGTGGCCTTTCCCCGCTGAATGGTGATATCCGGGGCCGACGTGCTTTTCGGCTAGCGGTTTTTTTCTCAGGTGTCTCCCACCAACAGGGCACCGCCCCAGTCCGGACAAGCTCTAAACTTCCGACTGGCATGTGTAGTAGTGTATAGCATGTGTGTGTGTGTGTGTGTGTGTACGTGAGATGTGAGAATACAAGAGAACTGAAGGAAAAATCGAACGCGGCATGTGACCCGTTTGTTGGGGTACTACTCCGGCATTCGACTGGTAGTGATCGTAGAAATCACGGAAAACTATCTATGAGAGCAGCCGGTCACTAGAATTCTCCTCTGTACAGCGAATGAATTTGACCTATCTAGCCAGTGTCGAAAATCCTTCCACCATCGGGACTCGAAAACCTAAGACCTCCTGGTCAGCCAACCTATGGTGAAGCCGAGTGCACATTGATGGTTAATGGGCGACTAGAGCGGTGGTCGGCAACCTTCTGGTTAATACGGGACACTAGGTTCGTAATTTAAAATTTTACTGACCTCTAGCAGAATTTTATATGACATTGGTATCCTTTAATATTGAAGACAATGAAACCAAGCATTTTATAACAGAATAATTTTTTTGGCATGAAGTTGCTTCAAGACGTTTTGCGATACAATGTGGCAGCATCGATAAGTAGTCTGAGAGTAAGAATTATGTTTTAGGCAATCGCGTTTAGCTTGGCCTCTTAACATAATTCGTTAGAAGATTTATTGAAGAAATTGCCAGCAATTTTCCGTACTGATTTTAGTTTATGTAAATGTGCATTAATAATCGTAAGTTATATTCTGTCAAAAGTGAAATTTTATAGCTATTATCTTTGTTAACTTTCATTAAATGTATCTAGAAGAAATCACGGTAAAATGATGGTAATATTGTAAGCCTGTGAAATTAGCTTAAATTTTTTAAATAATCATGGTCTAATATGGCAGCACTGTCCAAAGATCACAGACAAAAGAAATAAAGTACGACAAAATTTAAAGATGTCTTTCCTAGAGTATAACCTAGTTATTTCATGTAGATTTTTTACAAAGCATTTCAGTATTTTGTAACAACAATTCGAAAATACTGTTTTTGTTCTTTATTATGTGTTTCAATATAGCTGAATTTTCCCCCTTAAAACTTCGTGAAACGATCTATGTAAATTTTAATAATATTCGAATTTCTGGTAGAACTTTGAAACCATCTCACGATCCATTAGTGATCCTCGAGTCATCAGTTGCCAACTAGAAGACGAACTAATCGGAAAATATGACGCACCTTGTAACTGGGTTACTGAACATAAATAAATACCGGGTATGTTTTGAAAATGAGTAGGAATGGATGGTAGAGCTAATGAAAAAGATTTATTAGGACTTGAGTGGATGATAAACTAGTAGATGGGGCCAGCAATGATCACCTACTAGTTGTAGTACAAAACTATTCCCTATTGAAGCACCTTTAAAGCAATAGAAACAGCATGTATACAGTTTCTTTAATATCTTTCGTTTCATAATCTACGTGCACTTCTTAACGTTTCAGTGTAATGAATGCAATTTTGAAAGTGATAAGTACTAAAAAACATTATTTACTGAATTTAACTATATTGTCGAGTAGCTCGTGGTTTACTAAAACATGAACTCGCTAATGAAATAATACTCATGGCGTTTGGTGCCGAAAGTGGAAACTGGAAACACAGCCAAAGGTTCGTGTACCGTGACCCTTAATATTTGTTGTTTTTTCGTGGAGTAACTTTGCGTCAGGTTACGAATGAAGAATAAGGAAGATGATAAGCAATATCAGAAAAATTACGAATTATTATGGGAAACGTGTTGTCTGTAGTTGGGAAATGAATTAGAGGAAACGAAAATGTACATTAAAAATTTTCTGCAATTTCATCTTATTTCTTTGAAAAAAAACCAATAAAAAGCACTTGCCTTTGCATCAGGTTTAAAATAGGGTAACGAAAAGGAAGTATAGATAGTATAGACGTTTTGAAGTACCTGTGGTCTTTTCACGTAGAACCGACATAATATTTCCCGAATGAAATATGTTTTAATACAGTGTTTCGATGTAGCGATATCTTTCATCATTACTCGAAACCTCGTTGGAGAAAACAACCTTATGAAAGGAAACAAGAACGCCAAAAGCTTTTGAGGCGAACAGTGGAGAGGGCGGTAAAGCAGAAACGGTCTCGAGAAGACAGAATGGGACAACGCAGCGCTTTCGTCTAGTGTAACAACATGGATCTCGGCTGCGTTGGCGCCTGAACCAAGATACCTGCCAATATGGGGGGATGAAATTGAATAACAGGAAATGTTATTACATATTTTAGAATTTTACTTCTCATAATCGAGAATGTTCAAATAGATCATCACCTGCCGTTCTAATGTTAAGTTATTTCGACTTTCTAATACATAGAACAAGCATTGTAATTATTAGAATTATTTTCATTCCGAGAAGTCATAATATACAAATTAATAACGAAGTCATAATATACAAATTATATCGTGTCAAAATAAGAAATGGTATCAATTCTTTCTACATACAATAAGGCACGTGTAAAGAGTTGAGAAAACAACTTTAAAAGGAACGAAGAATATTGTGTGCGGGAATAGCACTTGAAAGACAGTAAATATGAATCTACTAGGGGGATGGATGGATTTGGTTGTGAAGTGAGATAAGCATCAACTTTCGATACGAATATACGCCTAATATTATTGCAATTTGAATATTGTCGTAAGTATTAATGACAATAAAAATGGAAATGAGAAAAGTATTAAGAATACTGATACGAATGTTATGAATAACATGAATGAGATCAATACCATTCATAACATTTATGACATTTTTGTCATCATGAATTATGACGTTTATGTCACCAATGGTACTACATTACATTCCGATTTCGGAAAGGGAAAGCTCCATTACTTGTCTTGAATGAAGCAAAGGATCAACCATATCAACATTTGCTGTAAGTACATCTAAGGATAATTCTAAGAATCACCGGTTGAGATTATCTCAGAGCCTCCGCTTCTCTGCAGCGACACTGACCCGAAGATACTAGGGCACGCTTCTTAATGGTGGTGGATTTTCGACCCTAGCTGGCCGGAGAAGAATTATATTGATTGTTAGTGATTCCCGGCGCGTCTACTACTATGGTAATTTGTCCCGTAAGTGTTGGGCATGTTTTTGCTCGGGAGGTGGCGGTGGTCTTCCCCCGTTGGATGGCGAGATCCGGCGCCGACCTACCGTCGGCTAACGAGGTTATCCCTAACCAGGTATCTCCCACCAGCGGGGCACCGCCCCAGCCGGTACAAGTTCTGAGTCCCCGAGCGGTCTCCCGGTATGTGTGGTAGTGTAGTGCATGTTAGTGTAAGAGTGTCTAAGGGGCGAGGATAGGACAAGGAAGAGGAAGGAAAGATCGTGCGCGGGCCGTGATCCATTAGGATACTGCTTCTGCATTCGCCTGGTGTTGATCGGAGAAACCACGGAAAAGTACCGATCAGAGCAGCTGGTCGCTAGCATTCTCCTCCAGACAGCGACTGACTTCGACGTAGGTGAAAGCTAGTGTCGAAAATCCTGTCGCCATCGGGACTCAAACTTAGGAGGCCCCGGTCGGAGGTGCTGCAGTGACATCAGTTGAACTGAGCCACCGCTCCCCGTAGGAGAAATTATAGCTGCCGACTGCTCTCATCGGTAGTTTTGCGTGGTTTCTCCACTGAATCCCAGGCGAATGCCGCAGCAGTACCCCTAACAAACAGGCCACTGACCGCGCGCGATCTTTCCTTCCTCTTTCTTGTTGTATCCTCGCTCCTTACTTAGAAACACACTTAAATGCACTCCACTATCACAAATGCTCGGGAGCTTGTCCTGGCTTGGGCGGTGCCGCGTGGGTGGGAGATACCTGGTTGAGGAAAACCCGCCAGCCGACGCTAGTTCGGCGCCACGATCTCACCATCCAGCGCCGGAAGATCATTGCCACCTCCCGCGATAAAACATGAACTACAGTTACTGGACTAATTACCTTAGCAACTGATGCATCCGGAATCACTATTCAACCCATCGTTCGATCCTAACTTGTTATGTAAGTCGAATAAAGTTGGTGTCTGGAGGAGAATTTTAGCAACAAAGTGCTCTGATCGGTAATTTTATGTAATTTCTGCTATTCATACCTGACTTATGCCGAAGATGCACCTACCACACATGTCGGGAGACCATTCGGGAGCTCAGAACTTCGTCCGGCTGGAGTGGTGTCCCGCTAACGGATCCTTGGAGGGGAATACGCCGACATTTAAGTGCCGGATCTTACCTTCCACTGGAGGGAAACAGCCACCTCCAAGCATATAAAATGAACTAGCACTAAGCTATGGGTATAATGACCATTAGAGTTGATGTGCCCGGAAACAATCAATCAATTCTAATAATCGGACGTCTGTATTAAGAATGTGTGATAGCAAACCAACACGTCAATAACATTCAATGTAGATGATTATGTAACTGGCTTAAAAATCGAATACAAAAATTATAACAAAAAAAACTTGAGTGTTCTGTGGAAACATTAGCAACAGCAGTTACACCAGATTGCCAAATACCATGGCAGAATTAAGTCTCATATTGCGGTTTTCTGCAGACGTCTAATTTTCCAGACGTCATACAAATAATTGATTGTTAACAAAAAAGAACGTGGGATGCCTCCATTACGAAAAACCATTGCGCCTTTCGCTTCTACGGAAAGTCTTGAGCAACAGTGGATAGCGTGTGAAGATTTCGGAAGACTTGTCACCTTCTGTCCATGTGGAACGATGAAATCCAATTAATTAGTGGCAGAGTGGAGAGGTGGAGAGGGGCAGGGCCGTGGGGGCCCGTTGAGCAGCCAGCCAGGCAGAGCGCGTGGGGCGGCGTCGGAGGTCCGAGCCCCACGCACCCCTCCCCACGGGAAGGGGACGGGCACCCGGGGCGCCGCCGCAACGCGTCCTGCCCGCGGACACGGGCGTGCGCCGGCCGCGTGCCTCGGTATTGAGCGCGTCCCCCAGGGGACGTCCCGCAGGCGGTGGCAGCGGCGAGGACGAAGCGGAGGACGGGGACGACGGGACGAACGGGCAAGGACGATGAGGAAGAGGGGACGACTTGTAGTAAACGGAAGACTGGTAGTGATAGGAAGACCGGTAGTGCAGACACGACTGGTAGTTTGGGGACGACTGGTAGTGCGGGGACAACTAGTAGTGCGGGTACGACTGGTAGTGCGGGTACGACTGGTAATGCGAGGACGAGTGGTAGTGCGGGGACGAGTGCTAGTGCGGGGATGCGACGAGTGGTAGTGCGCGGAGGACTGGTAGTGCGGGGACGACAGGTAGTGCGGGTACGAGTGGCAGTACGGGGATGAGTGGTAGTGCGGGGACGAGTGGTAGTGCGTGGACGACTGGTGGTGCGGGGACGTGTGGTAGTGCAGGGACGAGTGGTAGTGCAGGGACGAGTGGTAGTGCAGGGACGAGTGGTAGTGCAGGGACGAGTGGTAGTGCAGGGACGAGTTGTAGTGCGGGGACGAGTTGTAGTGCGGGGCGAGTGGTAGTGCGGGGACGACGGAGACAACGAGCAGGATAGGAACGACGTGAAAGGTAACGGCTCTCGTCGTCCGCCAAATTTGCGTTCGCAGGTGGCGAGGTAAAGACCGCATCCATTCACACACGGCTCCACCGCCGCCGCCGCCGAAGAGACAATCGCTGCGTAAATATCGCGGAATAATATATCGCTGAACGAAAAAACGAAGCTCATACTTTATGCACGAGCGGGGATTAACGGCGCCTTTGTGTTTTTGCAGGAACTCGTTGGCCGCTCCCGCGGGTGAATTTTCCAAGAGACTACGTGACATCGGTGCCCGAGCTTTCGCTCTTTAAACTAGTGGCCCCGACGCTCCGAGCTTTAAGCAACTCCGGCGTTCCACACTTCTGCTTTAAAACGAAGCGGGACCTTTAGATTATTGTTTTTCGCAAAGACGGTGTGCGCGCGACATCTGGTGCATAGCACAGCGCGAGTAACACCCGCCGAAATCACGACGGAGGGGCTTTAAATTTCGAAAGGGAGAAATTCTTTTCCGGCTCGGCCAAATTTTTTTTTCGTTTTCCTTCGTTTCCGTTTCTTGGAAACCCGGTGGGAGAGGTGTTTGGCGGAGCCCACCCTTTGGTGTCGTTTCCGTCGACTGCAGCCCCGCTGCCACTACCAACTCCGCGCTCGACGAAGTCATCCTGTTACCGACTTACATTTTGAGTTGTTGATTTACATTTGAAGTTTCTTCCCTGGAGACCTGGCCGTCATTACCGACTCGGTGGGAGAGTTTATTTTTTTGATAGCACACCTAGAATGGTTGGAATGTGTTTAGATACAAATAATTTGCGTCTTTTCATCTCCTATGCTCGTTCTTTCTTCAATACACCGAGTTGTTTACAAACCGTAAGTGTATATTTGTCAAAGTACGTCAATTAGGGTGCGGATACATGACTTCGTTTGAGTGTACACAAACCAATGTTTAAGGAAAGCTGTTTCTGTAATTGTCTCTTACGGTGTCTTACCAACTCCATCTACTTGCTACGTTTCTTCACAGATATCTTCTCATTTCTTCTCCAGAATCGCACTCTGCCTCATTATCGAAACTGCTCCCACTACTCGCCACAAATTGTTATTACACCCATCTCCATTACTTCACCATCTCAGACTTCCGATCATGTCATTGCATACTGTATTGTGACCTTCGCCATCACCTCATTTTCCGCACCCTCTTTCCCATCGTACTGCTATCTCCCGGGGTTCTGCTGCTCTCGTCTCCGCTCCATTCCTGCCCGTCTCGTGTCCTCCGCCCCTTCCTCAGCCCTTCACGGCTCTATCCCACCTCAATCCCCGGACGGTCCCGCCAGCGCTTCGACCCCACCCGCCCTCACCCCTCCGCGCCTCCTCCACGCCCCAGACACACGACCCAGACCTCCACGCCCCACGCCACAGACGTCCACAGCCGCCAGCGCGCCACGCGGCGGCGCGGGAAGCCACCCGCGAAATCTTTTGATTCGCGATCGTCTCGAGATGATTTTCCGGGCGGCGGAGACGGAGCGCCGCAACCTACGCGCAGGGCGGGGAGGGGGGGCGTTCTCCACTTCCGCAACCGCTTCGCCCCAACCCTGTCCCCGTCTCAATCCCCGCCGCCACATCCGCCGTTGCCTTCGCTGCCATCGTCGTCGCAACCGCCGCCGCCGCTGCCGTCGTCGTCGCCGCAGCCATTTCCGCTGCCGTCGCAGTTACCGGTGAAACCGTCATCGACACCACAGCCAGGCCTGCCAGTCGTCGACGTCGCCGCCGTCATTGTCGTTTAGGCATCCGGCTACCGTCACTCTCGATCAAGCTTGCTGCCGTCGTAACCGCTAATATCGCTCAACCGCTATAACTTTCCTCGCTTCTTTGTAGGATATGAAAATAATTTGGTAGCGGTAGTGCACTGAGAATTTGTATATTGTTTGAGCGTTGTGTGTTTTAATATTCATGGCCGCTCGGAACGTTGGGATCGGCCGGAATATATTCACAAATATTGCTGTAGTGTATTCGATTGTAATCGCAGGTTATTTTCTGGTTTAAATCGTTTGATAATTAATTATCTGATGTTTGAAACGAGATGCAGTTGTGTTATTGTTGAAAACAATGTGAAATTAGAAATCGAGAAGGCTATACAAATTGTATTCATTATTGATTTGCGAGAGAACTGTGCTTGCTGGTTTGGGAGCAGCAACGGCCAAATGTATGTGTTCGAAAACTGATTGCGATGAAGATAATTGAGTTCATTTGCAGGTTTCTGTGTTTGTCCAGTACTTACCAATCTCGCGTGTTGTGTTGTCTGGCCAACACAATAGACGATAATGGCTATTACGTACGTTTAAAACAGACTGAGTGCAATGGTTCCATGGGTCGACAAACAGTGTTTCCATGGTTTTGAAAAAGTTCGAGATATATACGATAAATAAAACAAAAGCAGAATAGTAATATATTATTCAGTACAACATTTGATCCTCCAACCAATGTCCCGAATATTAAAAAGTTGGTTACTCATTCGATAAGAATTTCTGTTTGTTCCTTTTTAAAGTGTACTAACAGCAGAGACTAGCAAGTACTGACCATTTGCGTCATAACTCCAACGAGACCCTATATTTTTCTCGTACTACATGATAAGAGATGTCTTATTGTTATTGGTGAAACAATTATGATTTAGATTATTTCACCATAATACTACACGAACAACTTGCAATACGAGGAAGGGACAATATATAAATGTTACAATAACCATAAATGTGAAATTTGTATAAAATTTATTACCTAATAATAAACACAACCTTTCCAATATATCCTGGCCTGACGAATGAATCACATAACTATCCTTGAAAGACTTCCGCACGTGATCTATTGTATGGCGAACAAGTTTGAACCGTTTGGAGTGCGCCGCCAACAGCGTTGCCGCCTTCCCATCGCACGCTCCATAGCGGCTTTGAGCGCTCTTCTCGGCCTGAGCTTCTGCGGCCGCCGCCGCCGCTACCACGGCATTCCTGCGGGGGCGTTAGCCGCGCGTCGGCAATCGAGCATCCCGTGGCCGCCTCGACCCCACCGGCCCCTCCGCCGTCCCCGCCCGCCCCCGCTCGCCCCCAGCTCGCCACCCGCGGCCGCCCGCCGCTCTTGCTCCCACCCTCGCCGCTGCCCGCGCCGCCCGTTTTGCCTCTGCCGCCTCCGCCAAAAAGTGGCCCTCTGAAATATTATGCTTCCTCCCCTGCCTCCCGCCGCGCGGGGAAGATCGCTTGTTATTCGGGCCGCCGGAAAAACTGTCTCGCAGCTTCCTGAGGGGCCGGGGGGGGGGGGAATAGGGTGGAAGAATCGCCGGGGAAGAAGCGGAGCGGACGAAACCCGGCGGACGACAGGAGAGAAGCCAGACGACTACACGTCCCTGGCCGAACGACTGTGGGCGAAGTAAGGGCGGCCTTTGTCCGAAGACGTGGAGAGGATGACGAAAGAGAACCAGGTCAAAATAAAAATGTACGCGATTGTGTGAGAGAAATAAATTATAAAAAGCGGACGAGCGCCAAGGAAAATGAGAGAGATGGTGGATTCTGAAACTCTCCCCCGTCCTCAGTAGTTGACATACAGGATTCACTCGCCTCCGCAGCATTCATGCCTTCCGTCTCATGCATATTTGCAATCGGCATAGACCCTCTGTTATCCATTTGGTACCTTTCAAAATGCATAACATAATACTAGAGTGGATCTCTTTATTTCGACCTTGAAAATTTTGTTATTTTTCTGACGTTCACTTCCAAAATGGAATGTAAGTACATGACCGTATGACACTATCAAGATAATGAGTTCTGGGCAGGACGATAAAATACGATCAGAGAGTTCAGGTTGATCATGGCGATGACTGTAAAGGCGAAAGAGATGAGGAATTCTTAGGTGGTGTCATATGGGGTGGTGAAACGTACGCAGTTCTAGGAAAATGACTAGCAGTCACAAAAGGAAACCCGCTACAGAATCAATGGCGTGAAGGTGGTGCTTGTAAGAGGGAGTGGGATCTGAAGGACGGCGGAGAAAGCAGGTCGCAAGAAGGATGCGAGGCCCTTGCGGGGCCGAATTTCGCTGCTTCCCGTCAGCCCCCCCCCCTCAATCCCTCCCACACGACCCCCCCGCTGCTGCAACGGCGGGATGAAGCGAGGCGCCTGCGCGTCTTCTCGTATTCCCTTTACACGCCCTCTTTACTCTCCTTTTGCTATCAAACCATATGATTAAATTATTATCTCCAAGACCTTTACTGTAAAGTGCCAGTGTCTCGCCGTCTTCCGTAATGAATACAAATTGTGAGCGGGCCGCGCGCCGCAGCTGGGAGGAAAACTTCGAATGCCGTTTCGTGCGACATTCGCGCCACAGCTCTCGCACCCGCCCTGCCGCGGCTGCCAAACCAAGCCAACCAAACCCGACTAAAACTCGCCCCTCCCCACGCCGCCTCTGCCTGCAGCTCTTTACCTCCCCCTGTCCCTTGCCACGCCCTGCTCTTCACCACTCTCCTCCTCCCAGCCCTCCTTCTTCCCAACTTACTCTTCCTGGCTCTCCTCATTCCCGACCCCGCCTTGCTTCTCCTTCCCGCATTCACGATGCTCCCCCCCACCACCTGCTACGTTCCTCCTCCCTGCCTCTCCGCGATGCTCCTCGTCCCCGCCCCCCGTAATGCTCAACTTCCCTCTCTCCCGCCATGCTCCCCCTTCCAGCCATGCCCATTCTCCCCGTCACGCTCCTCTTCTCTGCCATCCCCTACGCCCTGCTCATCCCTCACCCCTTCCCCGCTTCCCTGCTCCGCCATTTTCTCCCCGCCCCCTCCACACCCTGCTTCTCCCCACTCATCTCCTCCCCGTCCTCCGACACCCCCATTGTCCCATGTCCACTCCACCACGCCCTCGATCCGCCCGTCATCTCCCGCACCTTCGAGCCTGCTTACAGCCCTGCCAATGTCCTTGTTCACATCCGTGCTAACACCCATGTCATTTCCGTGTTCATGGGCCTGCTCATTCCGATGGTCACAGTGAGGCCCCGTCCCCGCCACAACCTGTCCCCATCCGTCCTCAATCATCGCCTCCCGCACCGTGCCTGTCCCCAGTCCTACCAATGTTCATCTCCACGTCCGTGCTTACACCCACGTCATTTCCGTGTCCATGAGAGTGCTCATTCCCACAGTCGGGGCTCGTCCCCGCCACAACCTGTCCCCATCCTCGCTTCTGAGCCGCGTTAGGGCAGCGCGGTTAATTAGTGAAGAGGGGCGGCGGCGACCGGTGATCACGCGGAGTTTTCTCGCGGGAGACGCGACGTCGCGCCCGAGCCGCGCGGATTACTGCTTGTTTTCGAATTACACGCCATCCCCGGGAGACAGCCACCGACAGCTGGCCTGAATTTTTCATGCGCTTCCAATCGATAGAGGCGGCGCATGTCAAAACGAGCGCGCGACACCTTTCTCGCCGCTCAAGGTCATGAGATGGACGCGAGCAATTAACGCGAGGCGAAAAGCGAATAGCTGTGCGGGAATGGGATTGGAAACGAGACTATGAAACTTTTGTAATCTGAGTTACGGCGAACGTGTTTTATGAACCAATATAGTGTAAATGTGTTGTGCATTGCATTTTCTTCAGAACTACTTTATCTAATTATTGTCATTTTTTATATTCAGACAGTAATAAAGTGATTATCGCAATCTACTTTACAGAATTTTGCACAGAAATCTGGTTAGTTTGTGGTTACAAAATCACCCTGTTTCGGTTTCCATTTGCTGATTTCAACAGGGTTTGATGGAGTCGGTTTTACAGAGGCATAAACAAACAAAAACACCAAAGGGGGCAGAGAAGCAGGAAGTGGTCGCTAGTCACACACGCAGTTTTGCCTGTAATGAAGTTGGCAATTAAACAGCGAAACAGGTCGGTTTTACTACCCAGAGTACGGATTGGTTTTCTGACTGAGCAGCGCTGAATCTAATTGCATCGTCTAGTTATAAAATGTATACAACTTGTATTTATTTAACTAGTGATTATTCGGACGCCTGCATGTATTCTGAAGTTTTCCTTAAGTTAGGAATGTAATAATCGTACCAAAAAACGTGCTTCCGATGTAATTGATACTAACCAAATAGATCCGGCAACGAATTTTTAAGTTTAATGTGAACCACATCGTAAAAACGAGGGCTCGATGCCACGAGCTCAGGGGGTGCTCGACGACGAACGCCGGACCATTACGCGTTACCATTGTAACGAAGCGCCCATTCCCGTGAAATATCCTTTTCATCCCTCCACGCGATAAGGCGGGCCGGAGAACCTCGGCGCAATCATTGATCAGCCTGAGGGAGTACGTGCGAGAGGGTGAGGAATTCCCGGCACGCCGACGCCGACGCCGTCGCCGACACCCGTGGGGACGACGCGTCGGTCCTCGGGCGCCGCGCCGCCGGCGACGCCGACGCCAGCCCCAGCGCCAGCGCCACCGCCACCGCCAGCACCGTCGCCACCGCCACCGGTACCACCACCGACGCCACCACCACTACCACCACTACCACCACCACCACCACCACCACCACCACCACCACCACCACCACTACTACCACCACTACCACAACCACCACCACCACCACTACCACCGCCCCCGCCCCCGCCCCCGCCCCCGCCCCTGCCCCCGCCCCCGCCCCCGCCCCCGCCACCGCCACCGCCACCGCCACCGCCACCGCCACCGCCACCGCCACCGCCACCGCCACCACCACCACCGCCACCGCCACCGCCACCGCCACCGCCACCGCCACCGCCACCGTCACCGTCACCGTCACCGTCACCGTCACCGTCACCGTCACCGTCACCGTCACCGTCACCGTCACCGTCACCGTCACCGTCACCGTCACCGTCACCGCCACCGCCACCGCCACGCCACCACCACCGCTTCCGCCTCCGCCAGCGCCAGCGCCACCACCAACGCCACCGCCACCTCCATCTCCATGGCCAGTGCCACCGACCCCACCAACACCGCCACCACTGCCATCGCCACCGCCAACGTCGGTGCCGGCACCGGCACCGGCACCGCGCCACGCCGAGCCGCTGTAAAAGGAATCACACCCCGCAATTACGGCGGCGCGCCTACGGCTGCCGGCTGCCACCTGGCGCGCCCCGGAGCGGGAGGGGGACTGTTGGGGGAGGGGGAGCTGCGAGGAGCAGGCGGGGGCGGGGCGGTTACCGGCAGGGAGAGGCCAGGGGCGCTGTACAGCGCAGCGCAGCGCAGCGCAGCGCAGCGCAGAGGCACCGTGTAACGGCAAAACGGCGGGGACTGCTGGCGGTGGGGTGGAGATAGGGGGGAAGTGGGGGATTGTGGAGAGGACGTGGCAGGCGCAATGGAGCGGCAGCGGCGCGAGGGTTACGGGCAGTGCAGGAGCAGCCTGGCAACAAGGAGGCAGTAAACTGGCTGCGGCAACGTGACGGCGCGGAGCCGCGCGGCGGCAGGGTGCGAGTGACGCTATTAAGCGCGCAGGGTCTGGAGAACAAGCGCGTGCACTGCGGAGGTGGGACGTAATATCGGAATGATGGTGTACAGGAGGAGATAAAATGGCGACGTGTGGAGATTGTTTGTTAATGGCAGACCGAGAGAAGCGCCGAAACTTGACAGTGGTGGTTTAGAGGTAATGGGTTAAGAAAAGTTGCGGAAAGTTGGACTGCATGAGTGATGCGGTCGTAAGAAGGTCGAGACGATGTCGTGGTCCGGGCGGAGGGATCGGTGGGGACGGCAGAACGTGGGCGCAACGGAAAGACAGAGTGGAGATCAAGAGAAGTGGAAAGTAGAAGACTAAAGGAGATTATAACTCTAGCGAAAACAGTTGAACACTGGCAGTGATGAAATCGTCTCGGGTGTGGCGTATGTATGCGAATAGGACCACAGAGAGAGGAGGAAGAGGAGAGTCTGCTGGGAGGAGATAGGGTTTTGAGGTCTTTTTGGTCTAGTGGAAGAGGCGAACGTAGCGCGGAGACGAGCAGGCACGAACCACTGTGTACATAGAGCAAGGGTTATGCGGCCAGGCCCAGGGGCAGTGGGCAAGAGCGGACGATGGTGCACCTCTGAGGGCGGTGGCGGGCGAAGGCGTTTGACGGCGGAGGTCAACGGGGCAACGACGTACCCCGGTGGGCGATGCGAGGCGGGAGGGGGCGGAGGGTGACGGGAAACGCCCACAGTCGCCCCGACGGGCAGCAGAGGGGATGCGAGGCGAACAGTCGAGTCGCGAGAGGCGAGGAGCGGAGTGGGCGGTGCGCCCCGCGCGGGTCATGAAACCACTCGAGGGAGTTTATTCCGCAGACATTGTCTCGCCCGCGGACGGCGGGGCAGGGGCGGGGACGAGGGCGGGGACGAGGGGCGAGAGCGGGAGCGGGGACACGACAGCGACTCGGGCCCGGGGGGGGGGAGAGGGCCGAAGCGGGGAGCCGCCCGCCATCATTCTTTCATCCCGGTGCGTGCGGGCGCGCGGCCCGCCTCGGGAGCCCCCGCGCATAAACATTTTATCTTCGCGCATCCCCGACTAGCTTGGGTGCCGCATGACTCTTTAACGGCATGCGCTGCGACAGCACAAGGGTGGGGCCATCGGAATAAAAAGTTGAAGAGCCTTCCGGCGCACGGGGCCGTGCCGCGTCAAAGAAGCCGCCTCCCTCGCCACCCCGCCCCCCACTCGGCGCCCCCGAACTCGCGTCTCCCCCGGCACCCGGTCCCCGCCCCCGCCACCGGTCGCACGTGAAGTGAAAGGCAGGCCGCGACCCGCCCACGCGCTGTGTATCTTCACGCGCCCTCTCCCTCACCCGCTCATTGCCGCCGCCGCCCCTTCACGCCCGTGGCGGAGTCACGCCCTGCGTTTGCCCTGCGCTCGGTCTTCGCCGTTGCCGTCGCCTCCACGCCCACCCACGTCGCATGCCCCGCCCTCCGCCGCCCGTTTCGTCTCGCTCCTTCTGCTGCATTTATCGAAAGGACGAGAGAGAGAGAGAGAGAGAGAGAGAGAGAGAGAGAGAGAGAGAGAGAGAGAGAGAGAGAGAGACTCTTCTCGTGTTCTTTCTGTGGCCTTTATATCTGTTATTGGGTTGGCCAGAAATGTCTTCTTCTCCTGTATCCGCAACAGCTTTTCTGTCTCAATTGTCACCCTAGTCGAAGTGCCATCTCCACGATCTGTCCTCTTATCCATTTCCACCGTACTACGTTGACACGTAGTACAGTGAACTTTCTTTATTGGAAACCTCTCTTCCTATTTTTCGATTGTTTGTTGTTCTCTATCGTGCAGCACTTGCATTTTTGTTCCGTCAACGTGATACCATTATTCCCATGTTCTTCAGTTCGCCTTCACACCTATGTCGCATCTCAGATTTCTTTCTTCCTCCCTTTGCTTCTCTTCCTTCTGAGTTCGCCAGGGGCAGGTCACGGCTGCCGTCGCCGCTGTCAGCTCTCGCTTCGCTTGCCACCTCCCGCCACCGCCGCCGCCGCCGTCGCCGCCGCCAGGCTCCCGACTGCGCCGTTCATGAACGCCCTTCCGCCAGTCCGTCCGCAAACAGAATTACTCTTGAATGGCTTAAGATATCCCCGGAGTGAAAGAAGCGCGCGGAGAGTGCGTTTTAAGTCTCTCGCTTAAATATACACACATTTACGTTATTGCTCCTCCACACAAATCGCTAGAGTGTTTCCGAGGGCGCCACTGCCGCGCGCCTCCCGCCCCCGCCCCCGCCCACACCGCCCCCGCCACCGCCGCCGCTCCTGCCACCTCGATAAAGAAGGCTCTGGGGATCGCAGGAGGCTCGGGCGAGAAAGGCCGCGCTGGAAGAGGCGGGTTTAAGCCTCTAGAGGTATAGTCAGCGGCGTCTAAGTCGCGTTTCAGATTTAATGAAACATTTCCAACTTACCATGATGAAAAAATCGAACATTTTTAAATATTGAGGTATAAATGTGTATGTAGCAGTAAATTAAACGATATGAATCCCCCGAGCGAGGGTTTAGAAAAACTTAGTACCCAGATTTTTTTATTACTTCTGAAACAGCCTGCCTTTGTACATCACTTCATTGTTTCCAACATCTGCTCATAGGATTATTATTCGATCATGCTTGCCCATATTAACACATGATTATAATTCTTTTCAAAATCGTCTTTAGAAAATGTGGCTATATTGGTCATTATATTTACTACATGCCAATCAATTAATGGTACTTCTGTTTTACGTCTATATAGCTCTGTGTGTCTTTTACGTGCTCACCCACTTCGTCTGAGTCTTTTTACTCCAGGTGCAATCACATTGGTCACATAGCCGGTCACATAACCACGGCACCATTGTCGCTCGTAAGCCCGTGTCGACCAGAGCACGTTCTTATCCTCAGATCAGCAAAGCTCCTAAGTTCGCCTCGGTAGTAGGTTCGGTTTAGAAGAACAAAGCCAAGCTTACTCCTAGATGTCGCCAAAGATGCGCCTACAGGAACTTAGTTCCCGACACTGTTCTTCCTAAACTCGTACAATCTCTCAATCCTTTCGTTCTAGAAATACGTAATATTGAATACTTGCAGCTTTCTCCTAAGTTTCCTGGTGTTTTTCTTATCCTCGTGTGAGTGAGAGAATGTGAAGAAATAATATACAAATTATATAGTGTTTTATCAACATAATTTTATTGATGAAATTTGCTCAAATAATGTCAAAAAATATGTTACTTTTGTTTGATTTTTCAGTCGAACAGTGCAACTAATTTTCCTGGGCGTGTCCGGGGGTTTCGAGTTTCGATTTTCTTAAATATGACTTCCTTGCTTTTGCAGCATTCGAAAAGCAAGTGAAAACCTAAACATTAGTTTTCACACTTTTATGCAGTTGTGTGTTCTGTACATACATGATCAAGAAATACAAAATCCATGTAAAAGAAAACTGTAGCTTCACTATGCGCACGTTTTATTGAGCTCTCCTCTTGCTAGTTGCGAAATGTGTAGAGCCGGAGATGTGGGTTTGCAATTTTGTTAGTAATACAACAAATCAAACCTGTAGTTTGTTTACCTACGCAAATGAGTTTTCTATTTCTCGGGACCGAAAATTCCTAGTTTTCAAATGTTCCCAACCTCGCTTTGTTGATTCGTCATTCAAATAGTATGTATCTTAAAAGGTGAGGTAGGGATTCTGGAGGTAAAAAAACGTGCACAAAATATACTTCTCCTCCGTACGTCACATACAAGTTCTTGTTATGTGAAGAAAATCAAATAAAACAAATACTTTCCGCATAACACTTCACCAAACTGAGATCTGTGGTTTTCATGCACCTATTTAATAGACATTATTTGTAACTACGTTTATCATAGATTTTATTTCGTTTCACTTTCGCTATAATTTCATTTTCATTTCAGACGATTAAGGAAAAGAAAAACCATGTTACATTAATAAAACAGAAAACAGAAAAATAGTCTGAAAACGTAGCGTTAATCCATAAAGTACTTTTTCTGATATCGTTCCCACAAACACATCATTGAATTAAGTTTTGTTAGAATAGATTACGGGTTATGATTCATCTTTGGGCTGTTTCCGTACGCCCGGACCATCCTGTCCACGAGCGGGTGCGGACGCCATTTCCATCTGCCTGCCTGTCCGAGGGAGGAAGAGAAGAGCCGTAGAGAGAGGCCTGCCTTGCTCTATGGAGCAGCAACCCAGAGAAAGAGAGAAGCCAAACCGTGAAGTAGAAGAGGAGCAGAGCAGCGGCGTCCGAGCGCCTGAGACGCGGAGGAGAGGACAATGCGACGGCGACGGCGCGAGGGGGCGTGGCAGGGGCGTCCAGGGCGGCGGCCAGCGCGTCCGCCGTGGATTTTTGTCGTGCTCGGCGTGCCGCTCCGCATTCTCCAGCTCTGCCTTACCACCGCGTTGCGCGGCCGGCGGCTCGGATTCTGGCGTCCCGCCCTTCCTCGCCCGCTATCATTACATATTCACTCAGCTACCCCTAGCTCCGCCCCTGGCTTTCTTCAAAAGTCGGGTCACTGCCGCCTCCTCGCGCTCGTTCACTAGCGCCGTTTAATAACTATTCAGATCATGTCACTGTGATTACCACCACGAACTCGAATATCGATGTCATTCTTCCCACAAGAATTATCAGTACCAATACCTCCAGCTGAATCTTACTCCACCTCATTTGAGTTTCCATCACTTCCGCCTCCACCCCTAAAATTAATATCCACAATTATCACCGTCATCACCATCAGGTGCCATCCTCAGGTGCAACCCTCACCACCAACTGTGTCTAGTTTTTCAAATGTTACTACTCTGGCTCTTTAAAAATATTATTATTATTGTTATTATTGTTATTATTATTATTATTATTATTATTATTATTGTTGTTGTTGTTGTTGTTGTTGTTGTTTAAACGTTCATTCATCTTTCAACTATTTATCGTTAAAATTTTGGGATGGGATTCTGGCACACAAGAAAACGTGCGCAGATAATCTTCTCCCAAATACTTTATACACAGTTTTTACTGTTTTTGCCCAAATAAATAAAAAACTACAACAAATTGATACCGGCAAAGTGTCAGGGCCCTTGTACATGGCGAGCCGTGCGAGGGGGTCCCCGGAGAAGGTCCGCGCCCCTCGGGGTGGATTTTTGCGGCGGCGAGCGCGGCGCGGGGGAAGAATGGCGCGCGCGGGATTCGGAAGTTGCGGGGCAGCCGGCGCCGGGCGCGCGGCGGATTGGGGCGCGGGTGTTATTACAAGGGCCGAACTCGACCAGCTCGCCGGGGCTGCCCTGCAGCTGGTGTTGCGGTGACTGCGCCCCGCACTCGCACCCGCCTCCGCCCCCACTTCCCATAACCGATTCTGTCCCGCCGCCGTTTGCCCCCCGTTCCGCCACGCGCCGCCTGCGGCGCTGCCCGGCGCCCAGCCGCTAACCGGGCGCAGCCGGAACCCCGCGGCCCGCAAGCCTGCTCGCCCCACGAAGCGCTGGGCGGATACCTTCTTCGCTGCGCGTCGCTCTCGCGGCTCCTCGCCAGTCGGCCTTGCCTTCTGTCTCTCCACCAGTCTGCCTTGTAACGTCAGCCACCCCTTTACAGGGCACGTCCTCTCATTTTGGCCGTGCATGATATGAAACTCGTGAATCAAGGTTACTCAAGTGCTACCGTTTTACTCTCCAGTACCGTTCATTCGATTTGACTATAAAAAACCGATATTAGTTGATTAACGCTTCACTGTTGCTCATTATATTGTAAAAAATTGATATTCTGCAAACAGTTCCGATCATTTCAACCGTGCGCGTGTCTTACGCGTTTCCTAATTATTTCGTGAAAGTAAAATTGGTCTAATTGCAATCGTAAGTTAATTATGACACTATGTACACTCGCTGCCTCATAATCACATAGACCCTTGGTCCTCGTTTTCAGACAGTATTATTGTGAGTCTTGGGTATATTCCTCCGGAAAGGCGTTGCTCTTCACGTATTCGTATGTTTATTGTACTTAGACAGTGCCACAAAGGAAATATATTATTCAGTAACATCACTATTCCCTGGTTCAGGTGGAGGATAAGGTATTCGAATGCCTATTCGACGCTTGTAATTGTGATTCTGGGGCGTGCCTAACTAAATTATTGGTATCGTTGGACTTGGAAATAATGCTACTTCAAATATACAAAACGGCAGTTTTGTTCCATTGTTTAAAAAATTACACGATCTAAAATATTTATGCTGCATCACACATCCCAACTCTTTTGGCGAGAGTTAAAAATAACGCCATTTGTAATTATAATAATAAAACATTAATTTATCTGTTTGTGCGTTTCCTCGAAGAAACTTTTTGGAATATTTTTATATCCTATCATTTCACGTGCTCGATCAGGTAGATCATGCGCGATTCACGGCGAAACTTCAATGGGCGCGACCTCTAAAATTTTATATGTGATCCTCTACCTCTCCACGCTCTCTGTCGTGCAACACTGTGCGTCTTCGGTCGACCGAACTGCTCGCGCTGTAGAGGATCTTTCTTTGCCATCGCTGTCCCTTTTGTTAATGATCGAGACCTTTTGAGTTTATTAATATTCTTAATCGCCCTTATGATGTCATCGTTCACTCATTCCTTACAATCATCCTATACAACCATCTCTCCGAACTCTTCCGTTTCGCCCATCTCGGACGTTGGCGTTGCAATTTTACTTGTTACCTCCAATGTGATCTGCCGTTTCTGGTCCCGTCGTCTATGCCACGCCCTCGTAACTACACCAAACAGCACTGTAAGATAATACTTATACCTCCTACTCTCAATGTCATTGAAAACGCCATACTTACACTGCATTCTCTACCACTAACATTTATACACACGTTTGCAAAATAATACGAGTATAAATATTGTTTTCATTACTTACTACATGAGGTGTTTTTCTACATAGTTCCAAGTAACATCCAGATCTACTTTCATCGCCTTTATTGTCACAAATTAAGTTTATTCCAATATAATATCTGGCAACCTCAATTACATGACCTTCCCCAACATGGCTAGTACTTAAGCGTACTTTACTTAAGTTCATCGCAGTCCTCTCTTCCCCGAAAAAAATGCATCCGTTTTCATGTCCTCAGCTACCGTGCTCCAACTTTCTCCCCTACCTATGAATGCGGGAGGCCTCTTCCTGTTTTCCGATGCCTCCTCCCTCCTACTACTGACCGTCCCTTACCTCTCCAAACTTGTATATATAGAGGTCTGCGTACAAAAAGAGGGTGTGGGAATGTTTTTATTGGTTCGGTTTTGTTTCCCGGTATTTTTAATTAACATTTGTATTGTTGCACTGCTACAATGCATGCAATCGTTTTTTATGGAACAGGATGGCGCAACCGAAAATTGTTCGCATTGAAACGTAATGGGGCACCGATGGCTCCAACCTCAGGGTAACACGCCGCACCGAAATTGCTATGCTTTAAGAGCAGTGTGAATAATCACTGTGAAAACCAGGGCTCGTTTGCGCGGCGAGTGGCGCGGTTAGGGGTCTACTGTCGCGGCCGTTCGCTCTCGCGCCTCAGGCAGTTGCGTGCAATCAGCCGGATTCTGCCTGTGTTGAGCCCCAAGAGGCCTCCCAAACAGAATTGGCCTGCGTTAAGTTTTGACCATTTCCCCATCTCCCATTCAAGTCATTCCGTCCATTACCCGCTCATTTCTATCTTCGCCATACAATCTCACCTCTCTTTTTCTCTCTTTCTTTCTACCTCTTTCTATCTCTTTTATCTCTTTCGTTCTCTCTCTCTCACCTCTCTCTCCTCTCCACTCTCTCTCCTCTCTCGCTTACACACACATACACACACACGTCACTCACACTCCCATATAGTACAATTCAAAGCGTAGGTTGCTGGGACTTGAAGATATTATTTGCTCATAGTTATGAAATATTCCACAGCTTCGGTAATAGTTCTGATGTTCTCATCATCACGTAAATCGGATTTGTAACCACACACATTCAAAACGTTTCGATTTTGTGCTTTAAAAAACTCTTGGGTTATTCATTGCTTTGGCGGCACACAAGCTCATCTGCCTGCCCTTTCACGTCAACTGCGTCTGTGGAGAAGCCATTAGCGGAAATGTAATCATGCGATCAAAATACAAAAACGTACTTGTGGTATTAAAACAGGCAATATATTCGATTTCAGTTCAAAAATAATATAATCTAAATATTTCTAAAATTGTTTGAAGTTGAAGTTCCGTGCAATGAACGTTGCCCTTACAAAAATCAAATAGAATTTTATACATCTAAATGTGCAAATGAATATCCATTTCGGTTTCCATAGAATCAGCTCGTAAGTGAAATGAGGAAAAGTCCTTGAATATAGCCACGAGCACTGAACCAACACGATTGATTGACCGTATTCTGAATGCTTCTGTTGCAACAAAGCATATATTTTCTTTTCGAATGTGAATAATTGAATTATTTGGGGCGGTCATGTGTAAATAACTGGATATCACATTTTGCTGGGAAATGCACTGTGAAACTGCGTTTATACACGTAACGGGTCCCACACCATAACGCACGAACGAATTATCGCTGCCATTTGTTGTCCGTTCTTGAAATCACTTCGAATATGGACAGAGCTATTCCGTTCTCTTCATGAAGGCCAATCTCAATTTCATCCAAATTGTCAGATACAGTATTAGCTATAGAAACATTGGTTAGCGGCAAGCGTTAAGGCGACGTATTACGACGCGAGAATGCCAAGAAGTCGCGGGTTCGATTTGATTTGATTTATTTCGTAAAATAATAATAATAATAATAATAATAATAATAATAATAATAATAATAATAATAATAATAATAAAAGGATTGACTGATTTTTTCGTGTTTCCGGGCGCGTCAACTGCTTTGGTCATTAGTCCCGTTAATGTAGTGCATGTTTTTCTCGGGAGATGGCGGTGATCTTCACCCGCTGATGGCGAGATTCGGCGCCGACCTACCGTCGGCTAGTGGGGTTTCCCCTTAACCAGGACTCTCCCACCAGCAGGGCACCGCCCCAGCAGGGACAAGCTCTGAGCTTCTAAGCTAAGCTCCCGACCGGTCTCCCGGAATATATGGTAGTGTAATGCATGTTAGTGTAAGTGTGTGTGTAAGGGGAGAGGATAGGACAAGGAAAAGGAAGGACAGATCGCGCGTGGTTCGTGGCCCGTTTGGTAGGGTACTGCTCCGGCATTCGCCTGGTGTTGATCGGAGAAACCACGGAAAACTACCGATCAGAGCAGCCGGCCGCTAGAATTCTCCTCCAGACTGCGACTGAATTCGACCTAGCTGGAAAGCTAGTGTCGAAAATCCTGCAGCCGTGAGGACTTGAACCTAGGACTTCCCGGTCAGAGGCGCTGCAGTGACATCAGTTGATGCACTGAGCTACCGCTCCCGGTAATATTAAAAGGAAAATATGTATGTGATGTAAGGGGATGAAGTATAATCTGCGCACGCAATCTTCGCGTTTCAGATTCTCTTCCCCGCCCTTTAACTATAAATAGTTAAATGATAAATAAAAGTACCAACAAAGCGAATTTAGCAATATTTAAAAACTAGACATTTTCCCGACTCTACTCCTACCTCAGTAGAAAAAGGAGAGCACAAAAATATGTGCGCATATTGAAGCTACATTTATGTCGAGAAGCAAAAGAAGAGGCCATCTGTCATTTGGCTCAAAGGATCATTAGTACTGGACAAATACCTGATATTGATGGAGGTGATTGACCCAAAATATTAAGTACATTACTTACAAGCACTTTTAAACGTATATAATACTTATGTGAAATAATGCATTGTGTATCGTTATGAAAATAACTATTATTTTTCGTATTGATGGTCAGTATAGTCTCTAATTGAATGGAAACAATAATGCAACAGAAAATATTTTACTATGTACTTAAACTAGTGTATCTATTATAAACAATCGAGTTCAGTTTCTGCCCGGAAATGTGCGTGGTGTGTTTCATTTCGAACGTATAGTGGCGTCTGCTGGAATCGAATTTATAGACAGTGTGTTCTGATCGTTTCCGTGGTTCCTTTGGTTGCTTCCAAGCGAATGCCGGAGCAGCACTCTAGAATATGGGTAACGGACCGCGCGCGATCCTTTCTTCTCTATCCTGCATCAAGTCTCCATCCTTCTGGCGGAGCGATGGGCCAATCACCTTACCTCATATGGCCCACCCCAGTGATGTAGAGAATAGCTGACAAGCATCGGAGTCCCGGAATATAGTATCTACGCTGTGAATCCTCGGAGGCACTTTGTAACTTGTGCTTGATAACGAGAATTAAAAAAAAAACAATATTACGCCTTTGATTTGCATCATTTCGTCCATTCATCATTATATGTATGTTCTAGCACGTTTATCTTATCCATATATCTCGTTACCTGCTCTGTTTCACTGCGTACATCTTAAAGCGCGTTTCATCCGCCATCGATCTTGGGGCCCAGTTTCCCGCAACTTGCTCTGAGAGCGCACTCGCGCTTTTCTGCTCCATCCCCCACCACCCTTTTGCGGTCGCCCCTCCTTCACGCCCTCCGCCGCTGCCGAGGTGGCACTTCTGGCCGCGCGCCCGTCCGCCGCCCCCGCCCCCGCCCCCGCCCCAGCCCCCGCCCCCGCTCCGCCCCGCCCACTCCGTCCGCCCGTCCGTCCGCCCGGCCGGCGCGTTATGTAGGTCAAAGGCTGCGAAGTGAGGCGCCTTCACCGAGGCGAGTAAGTTCCGTTAGAGGCGCCGCTTTGTTTCTTCGCACTGAATCAGTAAACAACTCAAAATCGCATTAGCTGATTATCTCCGAGGAGTTAGCGTCGAACTTGACGAGAGGGTTCGCGACGGAGCGGTGGACCGGCCGGGGCGCCGGGGGCGGGGAGTGAGACCTGTCCGCCAACGACGTTATGGATTACGCCCGCTCGAGAGGAAAGGAGAGACCCGCTGAGGGAAAGATGAATTTTAAAGGATCTCGTCGAAAGAAAAGGTTGATTTTGCAATAACTCAGTTATTATATTAAGCATTTGTATTTTTCTTCTTGCTAGATCGCTGCAGTTCAATTCGATCCAGAACCAGCCACCCGTATACTCATAGTGCTCTCGTAGTCTATAGATGGCATGAGAGATGGCCCGTTCGGGGATGGCCCATTCCCCGACCCTATGGATGGAAATAGGGTCAGGGGAGGGAATATTCGAGCGCGGTCAATAACCCATTGTTTATGTAGAGGAGGACGTGCAAATCTGGGAACATGAGGGTAAAGGGGGAAACGTCTAGTATCTGGCCTGCAGAACGTTGCACTCCATGGGAGTGAGCGGGAAGCTCTTGCAGTAGTTCCCGTTTGCCATCGTAGACAGCAGTTAGTCGAAGAGGGGACATGATGTCAGTGCGTTATTTTCCAATATTTTTGTTACCTTTTTAGAAGTATGTTTAGGTTATAGATATAGTGTATCTTTATAGCTAGATGCCTTCATTTAGATCAAGTAGGTTATAAAGAGGTATGCATACGAGCAGAAGAGCACCCAAGATTTTTATCTATGAGGGAGGGGCTTCACGTATAGTATCCAGTCTACTTGATAATTTCT
Source organism: Teleogryllus occipitalis (assembly GCA_011170035.1). Lineage (NCBI taxonomy): Eukaryota > Metazoa > Arthropoda > Insecta > Orthoptera > Gryllidae > Teleogryllus > Teleogryllus occipitalis. Next base: position 21,006 of record BLKR01009052.1, on the reverse strand, counting down.
TATAAAAATTTTAATTTACACTAAATATAAAATGTATTGTTAGAGTTTGACTTATAGTTTATATTTATAACATTGAATTGATACATTAAATGAGTTACTTCAGTATAGAAAATAAACAAAAGCTATATTTTTTAATATGCGTCATTAGCTTCTGCTGGGGGGACTTAATGAGCCCCCTCTTACATTCTGTGGGTCACTGCAATCAAAGTATTGATTGTTTTCAGTTAACTTTAAACTAATAGTATCTTAACGTAAACTACCCCAAATTCTAGTTGCCCCCAATGTGCCGGTAATGTAGAACATGCATGTAAGGATATTGTGGAAACTTTTTCAGAAATCTGAAATTGGATGAATCGACCCTAGTATGCTATGCACGGTGTTTTAGATGTCGCTCAAGCACATGGTTCGAAGCCAGGGGATATTTTGAAGAATGTGGATCCTTAAAATAAAATTCATAATGTAAAAGCTATGAAGGAAAAAATATGATATTAAGAAGAGTGGTAAACGCATTAAAATATTCTTGTGTAGTAGAAAACTAATTTGAAATCAAGTTGTTTCTAAACGTTTTATTTTTGCATTTAAATTATTTGATTCTACATATTTCGGCTGTTTACTCACTATTCACACTTTTTGAAGTTTTCATAATGTATAGGAAAATGACAATATATTTTTTACTTACATAGTTTTTGCAGTTGTTGATATTATAATGAAATCTTTATAATGTAACTTTCTCTAATTGGTCAAGCTCAAATAGCAATAAACACATCAATAACAAAATGAATTTCCAAATTACTTCTACTTCTCTCCCATACGCCATATTGTCTTTTACTTTTTGACGATAAATAATGTAAACAAATAATTAAATGAGATTACTAATACGACCTGTTGGTCCTAGCGGACTCAACAATTCTCTTCCAAATAGTGACATCGTTCACTTGAATCACGTAGCTGGGGTGGAAAATGCGTTGCGACTCAAATCCAGGGGCTCTTGCCTGTCTACGAAACTTCCGTGGCAGTCTCTTGTATTGCTACTATTTCACTGGATTATTAAAATCGTTTCTTCATTTTGTTCTTTTATGTCGCATGAACTCTGCCACCGGTGCCGCGAATCACCACGCGCTTGCATTGCAGCCGAGACGTTCCCAAGCGATCGTGAATGAAGAGCCAGTCACAGGGGTTATCACTACATTGGGAGCTGGAGAGAGGAATAAGGGCAAAATACACGGTATTGTAGGGAAACGAAAAATTGGCGCACAGTTTGTTTCGTTGTCTAGACGATTCTCAAGTAACAACCTACATGTGATCAATAAGATTCACGGAAACGATTGATCAGCAAAGCTAATTTGTGTAATTATTCTTTGAGCAATACTGTCGTTGGACCCGGTACTTTGCTGCCACTAAAAATTGGTCGGCTAATTCGGCAACGCCCTCGCGTCCTTTGGTGTAACCGGTGAATAATTAAGCATTTCCAATCCGAGGTGACACCATTATTGCGTACCTCTCACCCTTCCGATCTTCGTAAAACTAACTCTGCTATCGCCGGTAAAAGCTTCGACTCTTGTGAATGAAAATGGTGACCTACAAATTATAATCATTAGTAAACATAAAACGGTCATCAGCAACCACAGCAGCAAATGCAACAGTTAGCCCCGTCTGGGGCCCGGGGTCGCGGTATGGAAAGCGAGCTTGCTAGTCATCGCTAGCTAGGCTTCGGCGGACCTTAAATTATTTTGTAACGATAATATAAATAGACGATAGCACTTCTTATTAATTCCCCTGATTTGACCTTATAAGTAATTTTGCGTATGGATATTTCTAGTATGCTGTTCTTCATACATCACAAAAGTGGCCATATGCAGTACACGCAATACGAAACAATGGAACAGTTTTGTTTCATACTTTACAACTCATGGTATCTACGGTCAAAAAATGTGCCATGAGACGCAATTGTGGCAAATGGAATCCAGAATTATTTCGTACGTGTTACAAAAAGAGTTGAAGTTCTCGAAAGACCACTCGCATTGGACCATCCGCGCTGTCAGGTAGGGAGTGGCTGCTCCCCTGTGGCCATCCTCCGTAGTGGAAAACTCGCTAGAGGTGATGACCTGCCTTCCTCAGGGTGCGAATTTGTAAAACGCCAGTCGGACCCAGCGCATCCCATTGGGAACCACATATCTGAGGTGAGCATCGCCCCGAGGGAAGGAGTCGTAAGAAAAGCAAAGAAAGAAATAAAACAAGAAAGAAAGAAAAAGAGAGGAGGAAGATAGGGGCAATGAAATAAGGAGGAGAGTCTTCGCCTGCTTCTCTTCACTGGATGCGAACGATGAGCCCGGCATCTGCCTGGAACGCTCTTGAAAAATAATGGCAACTTACGAGTACATTCCGGCGCTTCCAACCCCATACCTCGCGTTTTTATCCTCCGCGAGCTTGGGTGCCTCCTTAAACCAGTAAAGACCGACTGCGTTGTGTTTGTGCCTCAAATGAAAGGTTATACGCGGGCCAGGTTTATTTAGAGTTTCGTTACTTTTTTCATTTCTTTCCTACGTATGAGATAGAACATGGAGTTTTTCTCGGCCGGAGATGTGTTGAGTGTGCAAGTAATACCATAAAACGCTTTCAATTTTCACTTTGACTTCGTAGGTAAATAACATTGTTTGCGAATGCAGAAATGTTATGCTTCGCCGAGAACATTTCATTTTGAAGTATAAACTTACATATCGGTGATAACTAGACACAGAATTTCCATGCAAATGCATGTTTTATGTAAGCTTACTATAACTCTCAAACTTTGTAAATACGTAATTCATGGCATTCTAATTTTAAAAAATGTGTACTTTTTCCGTACATGTTTGCATGTTTCAGTTATTTTTCTTTTTTGCAGAAAGTCATTCACAATGCATGTTTTTATATTTTTATATTATATTGCAGATTTAGTTTTCATCTGGCATGTTGAGTACTTTTTATTATAATTTTGCGTAAATTATGCTAACATTGTCGTTGAAGCAGATTGTCAGTGGTGCAAACAAGAGAGGGAGGGTGGGTGTATGGAGGGGGGGGGCTTTAGCTCCCTAAAAAGCTGACACATTCACAAATGTAACTTTTACTACATCTTGGTTGAAGAAGTTGAAACTATTTATAAATTAGAAATAAAATTTAATTTTAAATTCAGCATTAATGAATTAATGCATCATATTTAGAATCTCCCACGTTGAGCGAGATAACTGGTCTCTCATGTTAATTGCGTGAAGAGAGGGGACAGAATAAGGATGAAACCATATTCAGGCAAGAGTGCAATCAAATAAATTATCTGGTGCTTGAACAATACTGTGGTAAATTTTTGTGATCTATGAGCAAGTCGAAAAAAAATACTCTCCGAAAAGGTGTCTCTGATAGACTAGGGAAGAGACGAGGAAATATTCAAGTATTCGTTTACGCCACGTCTCATACGGAGGGGATTATCACTTCCGATTACTATTCGTGACGCAAGGCAAAATAATTCGTATGCAGCTCCTGTTTGATTATCTAGATACGGATACGTTTACGTTGTGTACAAAGACGTTCAGCTCAAATTGATGCTTCCCTGACCCATTCTAAAGTCTCTTTCTATATGACCGGGAGCGGTAGCTCAGTGCATCATTCTGACCGGGAGGTACTAGGTTCGAGTCCTGACGGCGGCAGGATTTTCGACACTAGCTTTTCAGCTAGGTCGAATTTCGTCGCTGTCTGGAGGAGAATTCTAGCCGCCGGCTGCTCTGATCGGTAGTTTTCCGTGGTTTCTCCGATCAACACCAGCCGAATGCCGGAGCAGTACCCTACCAAACGGGCCACAGACAGCGCGCGATCTGTCCTTCCTCTTCCTTGTCCTATCCTCTCCCTTTACACACACACTAACATGCAATATGCTATCACATATTCCGGGAGACCAGTCGGGAGGTTAGAGCTTGTCTCGGCTTGGGCGGTGCCCCATTGGTGGGCGAGTCCTGGTTAGGGGGAAACCCTACTAGCCGACGGTAGGTCGGCGCCGGATCTCGACATCCAGCGGGGGAATATCACCGCCATCTCCCGAGAAAAAAACATGCACTACATAACGGTACTAATTACCAAAGCAGTTGACGTGCCCGGAAACACGAAAAAATCAATCAATCAATCAATCAATCTTTCCATATGTGCCACCCCACACAGATTCTTAGTAGGAAAGGCAGGAACCTATAAAAACTGAGTCGCAGGCCATGCAGGAAGAGCGTTCACACGTTGCTCGCGCGGCGTGGCGGGCGTTAAGGAGGCGGTGCAGCGGCGGTGCTCGGCCTTGTCCACGGCGTTATCGCGGGCGGCGTGGGCGGAGGCGCCGGCTGCAGTCGGGCGAAATATTGCGCGAAGGCAGCACGGCGCGTGTGAGTGCGAGCAAAATCGCACGTAGTTACGAGTGCAGCCGTCCGGAACGAGGAGAGATACCATATTTCTGCAAAGTTCCTCTTCCCGGCCGCGTGAGCGATGATGACGCGCGAATTCATACCTTAAAAGCCGGGGGAAGTGTTTTTGCCGAAACTTTCCGTGCGAGATCGATCGATTTAACCGTAGTTCCGAATTCCGCCTTGCTTTATTGTTTCCGAATTTATTTCCTTGACGACAGAGCAATTTCCGCTCCCACTTAAGTCCAGTCCAACATTTTAGCCGCTACTTTAATTAGCGCGCCCGCCCGCCGAAGCTGCGCGAACGCCGCGCCCACTCAACCCCCCCCCCCGCGTTATGAGCACTCAATTGCAGCAAGTCTCCCGCCGTTGCTTCGCTACAGCATCCGAGGAACAACCTGCGAAAACTTTGTTTGCGAAATTCCCCTAAACGTCGGTCAACACGTCGAAGGTGAATGATAATATTATAGCGTTCGGGTTAATGAATGTCAGAAAATTCATTTACTGAGTGCATTAAATTATTCATTATAATAAGACCATTTTTTTAGTATTATTTCGATTTTTTCATTTTTGCTTCAGATAATCCATTTAAGCCGTTCATTTAAAATCAGCTCATAAAATTATTTCAATTTCTACAAAAAAACTGTTACAAGACAAAATAGTATCGCAATTACCTTTCTATATTGTTGTGCAATCATTTAACTACAAATTACAAATTATATGGGATGCTGCGCAAGTTAATACATTCAAAATTATATAAGCCTTTTCTAAATTTAAAACATTTTAATAAACGAGAAAAATAACAGCATAAGCTCGCATCAATTTCGCCTATTATAAACAAATTGTAACATACATGTAACAGTGTTGGTGTCATTATTCAAATACAGATTTCAAAATGTATCAGGTAAGTTGTGAAATGTAATACATTGAATATAATACTTACAAATTATTTGCAAATATTCAACAATTTGATCCATAAAATATAGTAATAGTACCAAAAGTTCATCTGCATTTCATCAATTAGGCATACATTGTATATTTTATATTATCACAGTAGCGCCATAATTTAAATGTAAATTACATTAGTCTTCTCTCTTATTGACAGTTCTTCAGGACAAAAAAGATCCTATTCACACTTCCCACAAGAGTGTGGAATAATGAGCCTCCTTTATTTTGCAATAGAATTACATAGCGACTTCTGTATTTAAGGGGGTTGGGGTGACGGGGAATAATGGGGATATTGTTAACAAAGGTTAGGAAATAATTTGATAACCAGTGACTGATCTGAAAGATACAATTGTTGAAGAATAACGATTATTGTAAACCCATTTTCCTAATTGTTTATTTAATTTTGAATTTCTCTATCTTTAAATAATAAATTGTCATAAACATTGTTAGAAAACACTGTTGTTTTCCCACTTCTGACTGGAAGAACGGATTAGTTCTTAGAGTGGTTGTAAATAAACTTTGGAAATATTTTCCTATTGTTTCGGCTCTTTTCGAATCAGTCGTTGCTAATTATTTGATAGAAATAACTTAGGAATAAATTTTGTACTTCCTTATACATATATTTTGTGCAGAGAAAGTTATATAATGCTTTATAAAGTTATATATGGAAAAAAGTGTCGATATTTTAATAGAAAACACGTTTTGTAGGGTCATTAATACCGAAAAAGGTAATTTTTCTTACTCGAATAGGTGGTATAATATTCTGTACTGTACATAGTTTAGTCCTTGACATCGAAAACGAATTTTTCCATAATACTTCTGTTAGTGTGTGTGACTGTCTATGTAGATAAAACTTATATTTTACAATTGTTACTGGCGGTAATACAGAAATATAAACTATATAAATGTACAGGTAAGAAATAAAATAAAAGTACAATATTTATCTTTCTCCCCTACGTCTGTCCATCTGATAATGACCATCAAAAGCGCCTAAACTTTACAGAGGCTTTTCAACAATATGTATGTTTCATGTATGCCGTGTAGTACCTGGTAATTGTACAGGCGATATATGGCTTAATGGCTCATAGTAGGTGTTGAAAAGCAACGAAACGATGCATGTAATACCGGGAGCAGTGCTCAGCTCAAACTTGATGTCACTGCAGTGCCTCTGACCGGGAGGTCCTAGGTTCGAGTCCCGACGGCGGCAGGATATTCGACACTAGCTTTTGAGCTAGGTCAAATTCAGTCTGGATGAGAATTCTAGCGACCACCTGCTCTGATCTGTAGTTTTCCGTGGCTTCGCCGATCAACATCAGGCGAATGCTGGAGCAGTACCCTAACAAACGGGCCACGGACTGCGCGCGATCTTTCCTTCCTCTTCCTTGTCATATCCTCACCCCTACATATACACACTTACACTAACATGCACACAATAACACACATTCCGAGAGACCGGTCGGGAAGTTAGAACTTGTCCCGACTGTGGCAATGCCCCGCTGGTGAGAGATATCTGGTTCGGGAAATCCCAGCTAGTGGACGGTAGGTCGGCGCCGGATCTCGCTATCCAGTGGGAGACGATCACCGTCACTTCCCGCTGAAAAACATACACTACACTACCAGGACTAATGACCTCAGTAGTTGACGTGCCCGGAACCCCTAACAATCAATCAATCAATGGCTGTAATATTGATTTGCGCCAATGTAGGGGAGGAAACTGTCACGTGTTGCGAGTTTTGACTGAGTCAAAGGGCGGGTAGGGAGAGAAACGGGGGAGGTATGGAAAGCTTTCCGTAATGTTTCCATTATAGAGAGGCGACGGACGACGGCGCACAGGGCGTCTTTCGCTTGTTCCAGTGTTTTGTCTTGAAGATGGCGAGAGAGAACTGGATATGGCCTTTCGGAAAGACTGACCGCGTGTCGCATGGAGACAAAGGGAGGAAGGGCATGATGAATTTTTACCGGGAGAGGTGGCTCAGTGCATCAATTGATGTCACTGCAGTGCCTCTGACCGCGGGGTCTTAGGTTCGAGTTCCAACAGCGGCAAGATTTTCGGCACGAACTTGTCAGGTAGGTCGAATTCAGTCGCTGTCTGGAGGAGAATTCTAGCAGTCGGCGGCTTTGATCGGTAGTTTTCCGTGATTTCTCCGGTCAACACCAGGCGAACGCCGGAACAGTAACCTACCAAATGGGTCACGGGCCGCGCGCGCTCTTTCCTTCCTCTTCCTTGTCCTATCCTCACCCCTTACACACACACACTAACATGCTCTTCACTACCACACATACTGGGACACCGGTCGGGAGTTTAGAGCTTGTCCCGGCTGGGGCGGTGCTACGCTGGTGGAAGATACCTGGTTAGGGAAAACCCCGCTAGCCGAGGGTAGGACGATGGAAACATGCACTACACTTACGGGACTAATAACCTCATTAGTTGATGTGCCTGGAATCACTAACAACCGACCACCCAACCACCGATGGATATTTGAGCAAGTCGTGAACACTCCGGGGAAAGGACAGCGTGTGTCTGGCGGCGGAGAATGAATATCGGGCTTCCTCTCGACAGGTGACACTGAGACGCAGGATGATGTGCGTGTTTGCTAAAGGGCTGTAGACCTGTAAATAGGTCGTACATTGAGGCCTAGACATGACAAAGCTATGAAAAAACTAGGGTTTTCGATGGGCGTCCAGCGTTTAAACGCAAGGGGGTTTCACAAGTGTCGTTAATTTGTCACTATATTGGACAGTGCGAGGTGTTGAGCCTTTTATTGTTGTCAATCATGCCACTTCTAGACGGTGTAATGATGGTGTGTTGAGGGACAGCATCATTTTGTTGTTGCAAACACCATACTGGTGTGAACTATTTAAAGATTAATTTGTGCCTTAGCATTTACTCATATCTTTATTCGGCTGCTTGGTGAAAAGTTTTGGTTCTACTTTGTTGCTGATGTTGACAAATGATCTCGACTGTGTCATGAAGTTATAAAGTGTAATTGTAGGTACCATGAAATTTGGTTAATGACCTTGTGCCTTTTGTAGCTCTGATGAAGATGATATATACTGCCGAAACGTTGGCCTGCAGATAATTTTGATATCTTTTACGGAACTTCCATCAAGATCCACATCCGATTTGAATTTTAGAATATATTCATTGTTACATTGTCAAAAATGTATTTGAAAAATATATACAAGATTGCTTAAACACAGTAGCTTCGGAATTGAAACTAATGATACTACAACAGCACGTTCCGTTTGTAACATTTGGGTAATATTTTAACCCGCAAAAGTGTTTCCAACCAGCAATTCTTTTTCTCATGTTGTAATTCCAATTCTATTATGTTGGTTTACCACGCCATTCACGTTACCTCTACATCACCACACTCGGAGGTTAAAACAACTTTCCTGACTATTTAAAAACACAGTTGAACATTTGCATTTGCTATTTTTGATGTTGTCAGATTTTTTACATGACATTATTTCAAAATTTGATTTTGAATAACGAATTGCATTTAAAAAGCCGTAATCTTCAGTATTGTACTTGTAGAAAAACGCCGAATTTTTGAACTTTTACAATTGTAGAAAAAGCAGCTATTTCGGTGAAAATGGGTCCTGCGCCATTTATATAAGGGTACTTTGTTCATTTCGAGAAAAAATTAAAGAAACAATTTAGTGCCTTTTTGAGAAAATGTTGTTTACCATTTCTTTAAAATTATCGTTAATTATCGGTCGATTTTGCGTGATTTACTCATATTTTCAAAAACTGTGCACATGACCTTATTTAGAGATCCAAATTTGAAGAAAAAAAATCATTAAACACACAATATGTGGAGTATGTGGTGGTAGGAATACTCTAAATATTGCTTTAATCTAGGAATAGAAAATATTGCTTTAAAAATTGACTTTATTTGTCGGAAAATTACCCAATAGCTACTTAATTTTTTCGAAGATTTTTAAAAACTTTTACTTGGGTATTTATGTTGAAAAATGCCAGTTTGGAATACGTAGTTTGGAGTATTAAAAATAACTCCAAAATGCATTTTTATTATCTTGGCAGCTAAAAAGCTTTCTGTAATCAATAATGCTTTTTGTTCCTTCCTGTATGTTGGTTGGGAAAATATGTTGATGGGTCCTAGTCGGCAATGGCAAGATATTTTGTGAGAACGAGATAATCATTACTGATTGAATGGCGGGAAAAACGATTATTTTGTATATGACACTAATTACTTGCGTTGTTTAGAGAATAACTACAACACGGTCACAAAGGCGAAGGCACTGCCATTTTTACGAGCGGAACCCTAATTAGCGTTATCCGGTGCTTCTGCGCGCTGTCGCTGCCGAGGACGGGCAAGAACACGAGAAATTTGAGCCTATGCAAACTAACAGTTCGCTAAGTGCGAATGGGGGCCCACCGCAAACTGGCTGCCAGGCAACTTAGGGGACGGAGGCACGTCGCTGACGCATTCCCCGGCTATCCCCGCTACGTCTGGGTCCCGCCTCACCCCGCCCAGGTCCACCTCGTCCCTCCCGGCTATCCTCGCCTCGCCCTGCACAGTTCCGCCTTGTCCCTCTCGGCAATTCCCACCACGCCTCGCCCTCCCCGCCCTCCCCGCCCACCCCACCTTCCCCGCCCTCCCCGCCCTGCTCTACCTTTTTCCGCCCAGCCCCGCCTTGTCCCGCCCAACCCAGCTCCGCTCTCCTTCACACCCTCGTTCAGCGTCCCCGGGGCCCGTCTCGCTGAAGTCCTGTGCTGTTGCCCCTCCTCCTGTTTCTGCTCCTGCTCCTGCCGCTGCCGTCGCGATTTCGGCAACGCAGCAGCGTTCCTAGACGGGAAGTGTCGGCCAAGCGCTCTAAAGCAGAGCGTATCACGGTGCAGGGATCGGGCGTCACAGATAACTGAAGTTTAGGGGCGGCTGCGTTGACGCGGGCGAGTAACCGGCTGGAAGCAACAAGTTTCCACAACTTTACCAAGTTCGCTAACGTCTAGGCACCATCCCTCGCCTTCAATTAACATTAAGGGGGATTGCCACACCAACTAGGGTCATTCAGTCTAAACGTTCTGTTCTATTGTATACTGTACATCGTGACTCTATTATACTTACTCATTGAGTCTTCAATGTATTATTCAGACAATAGCCATTACCCAGTAATACACAGTTCATCAACATCCTTTTGTAGAAATATCTGAAAAGGACGAAGTTGGCCAACAAAAGTACGAAAGGAAACAGATGTACTGTATTCATCAGAACAAGTATTTAAATACGAAATGTGTCCCACTTTTCCTATGAGAAGTTTTGTCTTGAAACCAGCTGCAGGATATTTCATTAGCATTATCGCAGAACCTCTAGATCATGGGAGAATATGCTATATGAAGCATCAATCATTCATAGAGTCTTGGAAGTAGAATCACGTGGGGAAAAAGAGGATCGTATACAGTCTTTCATGAAGAATGTGATAGTATACAGTTTGATTTTGTGTATAACTGATAAGAGGTTATGAAAACGATTTATTAGAACCGCCTATCTGTACGCTCCTCATCAGAGGTTTGATAGCGTCCGATCCTTATTTCCAGCTGATGGCGAGAATCTAGTACCTTCGGGTGTCCAACCTACGACCTCGCATTTGACGAAGCTTCAATTGCGGACTTGCAACAACATATTTTGATGTATTCGGTCACATTTGTGTGGTGAGATTAAGTTTTGTGGAGACATTTTGAATATAGGAGAATTTGCCTGTAAAACTTGCTGTGGATGTAACTATGTCTGAAAATATAAATATCAAACCTAAGAACGTACAACTTTTAATTTGGTCCATTGATTTGGTTAACATAACGTGTACGCGAATGTAACGAATGCATTTGTTTGGGATTAAATTGCACATATTGACGAAAATGTTCAAATTGTCAAATATTGTAAATTCGTGCATTTATGTACCAAGAGATAATTCTCTTGAATCACTTTTCACCTGTCGTGACTGCAAAGATAGGCACATGTCGCGACTGCATCTTTATTAGGATACATGTAGGTGTTCATTTTTTAAAAACACTACTGGCTACAACGTCATAACATCCCTGCTTTTTAAGCACATCTGAACTTTTTTGAATTCTCACAACGCTTCTTGAAAAGTTTGTATGATATATTCCACGCAAACGTCCTTTTATTACAATCTCGGGAACCGTAGGGGTATAAGGTCAACGGATGCTTCCAAAAACTTGCGTAATTACTTGGGGATTCAACTTTCTTTGTAATACTGTGGAGAGTTGTATAAAAATGAATAAAAGAGCTGCTTAACTGTCGGATATTCTCGTAATACTAAAGTACTTAAATTCAGCACTATTATGTAACGTAACGTTAAGAGTCCAGCATTAACATGTTCCAGCGTTGGATTTCTACGGACAATTCATGAATAGACGTCCGAAGAATATTTGCAGAAAATTTCATAGGAAGTGAGACCTTCATCATTAAACCATGTGATTTATTTGTTCAATTAGAACCAAACATTGAGGGGAATGAAATCTATAATACCACACACCGCGTCGATAAAATATTGCATTTCATCCTGGCTTTCGTTACTTTGATCAGCTTTCTTAGTCTCAGTGCAATTTACTCCGAAATAATTTCTGAAATTTTAAGTATTCATTTTTTAAATTATTTTAGCCCACTAAAAGATGTAATGGGCAATGTAATGGATGCAATTTGTAAAAGATATTAAAGTTATGTAATCACACAATGGAGATTCTGGAAGATTAGATTAGATGTCATCATTTTATGGGATTAATTAATTGAAATATCATCATTAATGAATTGAAAAATTGTTCCAAACATTGAATATCGTAAGAAAGTTTGAAGTTGTAAAAGCTTACTAATTCAAGGGCTGCTCAGAGTACGGATGTAACCAAAAAAATTGCCCAAAATGAATTGTAAGTCAAATAAGGGAGTAATATCGATTCTACACATTGTGATTCACTTTTTTCGATAGCGCAATAATTCGGTAATTATTAATATTTTAACATCGCATTACGTGGGAGGAGTATGTAACAATAATCAGGATGACCGGATGTGCAGGCGAGGGGTTGTCGCTTGGGGAGATAAAACATATCACTAAAGGGCGCAGGGATAAACATTATAGGTTACTGGAAGGACGTGGAAACAAAATGCCCCAAAGATCATTGCAGAGAAAGTAACATGAGAAAATACTAAGTCAGACGTGCAAAACTTCATTCTACTAAAGTACGCGGAATGAGAGTGTACCGCGTACTTCGTGTAATGCGTACCTCGTAAATGTATAGAATAGCGAAAAGAGGGAATACCACTTTACTCATACTTAATAATTTAATTTGAAGGACATTCCTTGTAAATGTAGATATGGTGTTTGATTAAACACCGTCGGTTCTGTCTAAATTGGGTAATTTTTACCTCCTTTACATAGTATATGAAGGCAAAGTATTGGAATATCAACAACACTATGTCGAATGTTCGATAATTGATTGGGGCTTGCGATCGTTGGCGCGCATTTCAACAGTTTACGAGTGCACAGACATCTCATTTCGTGCGAGCTCTACGTGGAGTTATACAAGCGCCTGTAAGCTAACATTTCTTCTATCTGTGATCATGTTAATTATGTTGGGACGAAGTATCATCGTTGGTCACTTAGAAATTAGCAATACATTGATTGAACTATGCAAATTCTACAATATCTACTGTTACAGCTGAAAAAGGATGTGTAATAAACATGACATCACTGTAGCAGTTACGTAAGGTAAACACACGCGTAATTAATCATGAAATATTGTATACTGCCGTTGAATAAATTTGTATTCTCACGTATCGGTATGGATTCACTTGTTTAGTTTGTGTTATATCTACAAACATTTATTCTTTATGTTATAAAATTTTTTTTTGTTAGTTACATCATTATTACAGGCATCCCTTTAATTATGTAAAATATTTTCCCGCAATTGATGTCAAATAAATGTATTAGTTACCCAAATTCCTTAAATTTAACAATCATCAATACGGTATTTACATTAAACTTCGCGATTATGAGTTCAACTAGTAAGGAAGATGATGCAACGCCGAAGTTTGTTGATTACAATTCCAATTAGTGTTCAATGTTTTAAGATTAATTCCTCGTTATAACATAGTTCTCGAAATATTCTGATACCCATTTCAATGTTTATATTTGCATTATTCTTCATAATTAAGTATGTCATGCACAATTACGTGTTACATATATGTAAATTTTTATGAAATATTGTTATTTATCCACCAGTACAAGATTTTGTATTTTTTTTAAAGAGCCTCTATAATATATACAGGCAGTTTTACTTAATTAATTACGCTAATTGCATTGGCGATACATTTGATTTATTTTGGTCAAAGAACAGCAAACACTGTATGTAATGTGTAAGAGAGAAGTCTAACACCCTAACAGTCTGGTGAAAAACCCGTACATTCCAAATATAGTATAATTTTCACACACTCACACACACGTTCCAATACTTATTAGTAGATATAACTACTAACAATTTTCCAGTTATATTATGCAGTTCCTGATCTTTAGATACTGAAACAGGGCACTCAACTTTGAGGATATGCGGAATATCTACTGTCTAGACTGTTTTCCGGAATTCATTTTGAAATAAAAATCATGTTTATAGGTTATTAGAAGTATCAATTATAAAATGTACAATATTATAAAATGCAGAAAATAAAATGTACAATATTATAAAATGCAGAAAATAAAATGCAATCATTCTGTATCAAATGCATGCAACGGATTACGAATATGCAGTATTTAATTTTCAAATGTAATCTCTCTAAAGCACCCGGAAAATGTTTTATTTAGCTGAATGGTAATAGTGATACGATAAGTGACACAGTAACTTCGTATGCTAAATACTATCGCAAGCACATTTTGTCTACCATACATTTCACATTGATTTTGAATGCAAGTCAATTCGACATGACATGCTAGCATTTTGATTCCTACACTTTAAGTGACTCAATTGTAAATGTATACATCGCAGGGATCTTGGAATATAATATCGTACCAACTTCCACCATTTAATACATTTTGGCGTAGTACGCACGGACATGTGTTACAAAGGGCTTGGTTGGAGAAAGATTTGTTATATTTCAATTATTAGAAGAAAGAAAGTATTGGTTTTGATTATTTGCAATACCAAAAAACTTATTTCACAAAATAATGTTTCCCTTAAACACTATTCCTTAATCATTTATATTATAAGTTAACACTAACAATTAAAAAAATGTGCAAGACCCTTATATGAATTATGTTGATTACTTATATTCATTTACTAATATCTCATTCTTTATTCGAGCATAAATAAAAAATTTAATGGCATAACTTCGTCAATCCCTATGTCAGGTGTGTAGGTTTTCGTGTGTAACAGAATGAAATTCCCCTTCACCTACTAAGATTACTTAAACCATTCTTAAAAATGTATCTAAATTTATCTTTTTTTAAATCTTTAATTCCCCTTCACCTACTTACCGTTACTTAAAAACTCGATTCCAGGTCGCAATTGTTCTTTTGTAATACAATGTTTCCAATAATGTTCTTATTATCAGTGATATATTGGAAAGTTAAATACATGGAAGCATGTAGAGATTCTCGGATGTCGTGAAGAATTCTGTGATAACTCGCAAACGTTACCTTGTTCTCACTTCAGCTACATTTCTTTATTTATCGTATGGGACAGCAGGGAGCCTGCCCTTCGGCAGTTGCTCCGCACACGAGTGCTTCGACCCAGGCTTCTTTGGAAGCCTAACCCCCACACGGGTCTGGGGTCTGTATCGAGCACGCGCACCTCGCGGGCGGTCCCCTAATTGCGCCTGGGATCTGACTCTCACTTTCTCCGCCAAATGTCGATCTGAGTTAACTATATCCGAGCCGTCTGGTTGGGAGAAATTGAGATCTCATTAGGGCGGAATGTTGGCGGAGGGATTTAATTTTGCCGGGCATCCGCCAGGGTTCTTTTACATGCCACATGCGTTACATGGCTAATATTTCCGCCTTTCGAAAATCCACGCACCTCCTACCTACGCACCTATGCACCCACGGCGTTGGCAGTGAAGGAAAATGTTAACCCCCACACTAATTTTGCTATATATTTATAGTAAAATGGAATTATGTAAACAAAATCCTTATTTATTTTAAATCATATTGTTGGAAATGAGGGAAAGATAGTTGCAAAATAACAAGAATAAGGATGTTGTATTTTCTATTGAAAATATTTGAATAATACATTTTAAAGTATTTAAAAAAATCTACTCGACGCTTTTCCCATTCTTCGGTTTTCGTTTTAAAAATTAAATTCCGAAATATCAGGTTAGCACACGATCGCCCATTACTCATGTACTTGTTTCTTTTCTTCACACGAAAGGGAAGGAAAGCAATTATTTAAAACTATTGTTCCATTTTTCACTATCCTTATCAAAAAATAACACTAATTTCAGAAGTATCGCTGCAACGCGCAACGTAGAATATCACAATCACTAACGCTCGCTCTTAAGTCGAGATCCAACGCCTTGGCACGCTTTGTTCTTGAGTGGGGAGACGTCGCGCGCATGCGCTGCCGCCTCCCGATCCGACCTGAAGACGTTGGAGGCATTCGCCAATGGCCTGAGATGCGCTCGCGCACTGTCTACGTTGAATGGACGCGCTGGTGCCAATCTATGACGCCCATCGCACGGAAGACCGAATAAATAAAAAAAATCTAAATAAATTTAAAGGTAAAATGTATTTTTTTAAATTTCCTTGGGCGTTGGCACACGATATGCACACCCGAAGAAAACGCTACTGGTTCAGATGCCAGAGAGCTCACCCACCTTGAAGCGCACTTCAGCTAGAGTACCACCAATCAGAATATTCTTATCAATCTCCACGTGTCCTCTCATTCAGTGCTCCTTATAATGTTAAATAAATTGCCCTAAAATGATTCCAAGATAATAGGAAATTGTTGTAATACAATTCAGCAATAAATCCCCAAAAAGATGAAATAAAACCCCATGTATTACCATGCTCATCGTATCTTATGTTCTTAATCACTTACCTTTTGGAAACTTTAAATTATACACGTTTTCGTAAATTCAAGTTTGTAAATAAGAATAGGATGATAATAATAATGATGATAATAATAATAATATTAACAACAATATATCAAAAGATACGTCGTAGAGTTTAAAAAACAACAGACGAATGTGGGCGTAAAAGCACAGGTCATACAGATATTTATTGGAGTTCTGGGAATTGTTCCGCAAAATGTGTGTAAGAACTTTTCTAAACTCCCTGACCATTCAAAAGACAGAGAAGTGGAAGACTTTGCTTTATTTTTAACAGCCCACATTTTGCGCAAAGCATTGTAAAGGCACCGATAGTCCCTAGATCTGCTGCTTACGAAACTGGTTGCAACCCGGAGTCAACTTTATATTCAACCGACCCATAAATTTTTAGTCGTGAGTTAGAGGAATGATGATGCTGATAATAATAATGATAATGATAATAATAATAATAATAATAATAATAATAATAATAATAATAATAATAATAATAATAATAATAACAACAACCCACCTGGGGAGTACATGACCTTGACGTTGGTGGTGGAGCTTGTGTGCCCCTGTGAACCTGAGAGCTATGCCGGCGGTAGCGTAGCTACTGGTAGGGCCTCCCTTGCCGGACAGGTCGAAGGAGAGGGGTCAGACGAAGAAGTACTCCAGAAGAGGACCTCGGCACGAAGAAGAAGATCGCGAGAAGGAAGCTCCGGAAGAGGACCTTACCAAGAAGACCTTCGATGTGGTGAAGAGGGTTTGTAGGGCAGACAGGGCTCTTTAGGCGGGAGGGGAGCCAGCCTGTCTAGGGGAAGGTGCCCGAATAAGAAACCAAGCAAATGGACACGTCAGTTCCCCATGTTAGGGGCGGTACTCCGACAGCGTCTGTTTCCCAAGTTAGGGGCGGCTGTAAAAATGCTGGCAGTAGCTCTAAAATGCAACAGCCAGAAATGAGTAGACGAATATTGAGAAATAAAGTCGCGGGCGATCGGTCTTTGCAGGACCGCGCAGGAGGTTCTGACACCGGGCCTCCTGTGTCAAATGTGTTACCTGTGTCAGTGGGTAGCGGTGGACCTGGTACTGATGCCAGGAGCGGCGCCGCACCACTCATGGTGACCGCAGAAAATTCTCCATCTGTTTCTAGACGAAGTGGCTTGAGGGCAGATGCATATGCTACGTCTTCCGCCACTTCAAGTCTGATAGGCCAACGCATGAAATGGTCTAAAGAGATGAATATCTCTGTAATGCGTGCGTACTATCGAAGTACCAGAGTGGAGACAGAAAGTGAAGGATACAGAGTGAGGATGCACGCTGAGTGGAAAAAAATGTATCATAATAGTACCCTGGATGAACAACGAATTTGTAGTCAACTCAATTCAATCCAAAGAAGAAATGCATTGTCATCTGCTGAATTGGATCAGATAAAACAAGAAGTGCAAATGGAATTACGACAAAATATGATACAGCAAGCTCAGACACAGGCAGGTGAACTGGAGAGAGAACATCTAGAGGAAGAAACAGTAGCTGAAATTCAGGAAGTAACACCACTCAATATTGAGAAAGAGAAACGTATTTGTAATCTGAAAGACAACTACGAAAAGTATCATATTTTGTATACAGGTATACCACTTCAAGATCGTCCTCGTATACCAAAAATCACGGGTAATAAGAAATTTTACGATGTCTGTAAAGAGATGAATCTCATCTTCAAAGATTTGTGTCTTAAACCCAGTACCCTGGAAGAGCTAGCTGGACAAGTGCATTGTGCTGCCCTGGCTGTTTGTGTGTGTATGGGAAGAGAAATAGTAAATAACAATAAACGAACGTCAACAACTTGTTTCAACCCCGGAATTGAGAAAACACCATTATGGAAGAGGAATATCCAGGAAAAAATCAATAAAGCTAGGAAAGATATTGGCCATTTGACACAGTATTTTGCCAAGAGAGGAGATATCTCCAAAAGGGTGAAAACAGGAATAATATCTATAGCTAGGAGGTTAAAAATCAGAATGAATTCTAAGAATCTGGATCAAAAGTTGGAAGCAGAAGAAGACAGACTCAAACAAAGAATTACAGCGCTGGGGTCTAGAATCAGACGATACAGCAAATCTTCCGAGAAAAGGCGGCAGGAATCGACTTTTTCTACCGATCAGAAGAGATTTTACAGACAACTGGAAGCAGCCGATGAGAGAGAGCAGCGAGGTGAGCCTCCGATTGAGGATTCTATGTTTAATTTCTGGTCAAAAATCTGGGATGCACCTCAACAACACAATGAGCAAGCTTATTGGATCCACCAAGAAATAGAAGCTTGCCGAGATGTAGATGAAATGCAATCAGTTACGATTACTGAAGCTGATATTACAGCAGCCACCAGAAAGACACAGAACTGGAAGGCACCTGGTTCTGATGGCATTCATAATGTATGGTGGAAATACTTTCCTGATCTCCACCCTCACCTAGCTAATTTCTTTAACGCTGCTCTGCAAGATCCAGCCACTTTACCTACATACTTGTTGGCGGGGAAAACAATTATGTTGGCTAAACAAGGTGACAATAGTAAACCAGAGAAATTTCAGCCAATAACATGTCTGTCAACACTATACAAAATATTGACATCAGTTATAGCTTCCAAAATTAATGATCATCTGATAAATCAAAACCTTTTACCTCCTGAGCAAATTGGATGTCAAAAGGGGACACGAGGATGCAAAGAGCTTTTAGTTATAGATAGTGTGATCACACAGCAAGTTCGCAAACGCCTACATGATATATCTGTAGGATGGGTGGACTACAAAAAGGCATTTGACTCTGTTCCTCATTCATGGCTTTTACGCGCCCTTGAAATTTATAAGATTAATCCAGTTTTATTGAATTTTCTCTCTGTATGCATGTCCGAGTGGAAGACCTTTATTCACGTTAGGCAAGGTGGTATTTCCTATGAGACCAGGGAAGTCAGAATTCGGCGAGGTATGTTTCAAGGCGACAGTTTGAGCCCCCTGTGGTTTTGCATCGACCTCATCTCGCTGAGTAGAATGATAAGAGAGTCCGGATATGGATATTGTATAAAGAGAAATCCGGATGTTCGCATATCGCATCAGTTTTATATGGATGACCTTAAACTCTACGCATGTAATAAAGACCAACTACATAGTGAGTTTATGCTTGTCCAACAATTCAGCAAAGATATCTGCATGGAATTTGGCTTAGATAAATGTGCGATATTAAATGTCAAACGTGGTAAAGTTCAAGATCAGGAAGGAGGATTACAACTCTCTAGTAACATCATTATTCAAAGCCTTGGCAATGAAGACACGTACAAATATCTAGGAATGTTGCAGCTATTGGAAATATCTGACACAAATGCCAGAAATACGATTCAAAAGAAGGTAATCTCCAGAGTAAATAAAATATGTGAGACGCATATCAATTCGAGAAGCAAAATTACTGCAATTAACACATGGGCTATTCCTGTTGCAACATATACCTGCGGAGTGATAAAATGGACCGACACCTCTTTGCAAACTTTCGACAGAAAGCTGAGAACGACGCTAACTAAACATCGACTTCACCATCCGCACAGTTCGATACAAAGGTTATATCTATCTCGAAATAAAGCAGGTAGAGGACTGATAAATTTAGAAGTATTATGTCGTCAGCAGGAGGAGAAACTCCGTAATTTTTTCCTTTCACGTGACACTCCACTTCACAAGGCAATTTGTTTTCAGGATAAAAACATCAGCCCATTAAGTTTAGCCCAAGAAAGAAGAAGCTTTTCCTATCTAACAGCTCAAGACCGAGTTGATGTCTGGAAGACGAAAGAGCTACACGGCCGGTTTATAACAACGCTGACTGCTGGTGATATTGATCTGAAATGGTCCACGGAATGGCTACGAACAGCGGGTCTTTATGGTGAAACAGAGGGATTCCTCTTCTCCATACAAGACCAAGTAGTGAAAACAAGAGCATATCAAAAGTATGTCTTGGGCCAACAGATCGATAGCAGGGGCCGATTGTGTAAAATCAACAATGAGTCAATCCAGCATATAAGTAACGGATGTCCATCTTTGGCGCAAACTGAATATTTACAGCGACATAATAATGTAGCCAAAGTAATTCACCAGGCACTGGCAAAGAATTATCAACTTGTAGAACAGGAGCAACCCTATTACAAATGTAAGCCTCAGCAAGTTATCAGTAATCATTTGGCACGAATATTATGGGACAGCACGATTATAACAGACAGGGCGGTTGAAGCTAACAGACCAGATATTGTCTTATTTGATAAAAAAAACAAGAAGAGCAAGGATAATCGATGTTGCAGTTCCCACAGACGACAAACTGGTGTAAACTATTGCTGAAAAGAAACGAAAATACCAACCTCTCGCTGTGGAGTTGAGGGACATGTACAGGTTGCAGAGCGTAGACATAGTGCCTGTGATAGTGTCAGCAAATGGCGTGGTAACCAAGGATTGGTTGAAAACTGGACAAAGGCTGCGATTAAAAGAAAAACACCTCAGAACAATGCAAAAAGCCGCTTTACTGGGCACAGCAAATGTAGTCAGGAAATTTTTGAGTCTCGATTA
>BLKR01009051.1:155067-239121 GCA_011170035.1 Teleogryllus occipitalis | reverse complement strand
TACACACTTACACTAACATGCACTACACTACCGCATATTCCGGGAGACCGGTCGGAAGCTTAGAGCTTGTTCCGGCTGGGACGGCGCCCCGCTGGTGGGAGAGTCCTGGTTAGGGGGAAACCCCACTAGCCGACGGTAGGTCGGCGCCGAATCTCGCCATCCAGCGGGGAAAGATCACCGCCATCTCCCAAGAAGAAAACATGTACTACACTAACGGGACTAATGACCAAAGCAGTTGACGCGCCCGGAAACACGAAAAAAATCAATCAATCAATTGACTGATGGTGTTCTGGGATCCGTCTGGAATTGATCAGAGAGAACTATAGAAACAAACAATCTGAGCAGCTGACCTCTAGTATTTTCATTCAAACAGCAGTCGGCTATCCCAGAAACGTAATCGGTCTCGAAAATTCATCTCAGTTTGGACTCCAAACTAGGACCTCACAATCTACGAAACGTCTGTAGCAAACTTGCAACTACACGAACAAATAATTTAATTAATTTTGGAAAGCCTTTCACAACGGTGATATTCAACCTCTTTAGGAACTACCGTCCCAGGAAGAATTTCCAAAAGGAACCTTACTTCCACAAAGGAAGTTTTGGGAATTGTTAGGATTTATATTAATTTAGTCCATATTATTTATATTATTGTTTTCTTCACAATATCCTTGTAATATATTAATTATTATTTCCGTAGCTTTACTTACGATGTAGGGTGTGTCACTTTCCGCTCAGCAAACGGATCATATTCTGCGCCTTCAGCATCATAATTGTTATATGTAGTGTTCCTGCAAAAAAATCGTGTATATTATTGTCTCGTAAATATAACTTTTTCGTTTCTTACTTCCAATGAACCTACACAAATAAAGCATCGGGAAGATCGTTTTTAGACCAAAATGTTTTTCATAACATTCAAGGCCTTGGTTTTTATATAATGATAAAAAGTCCACCCGTGTGTTAGATTGCGCATATCCGGCCCACGTGGGCCGTAAACAGCTGACTGTGAACGTCACACGTCAAAATTCGGGATTTTTCACCAGCGTGAAAACGGGCCAGAAATGGTACTGTAATATTATATGCGAGAATGTAGGCCTGCTTGATGCACAAAATTACCATCGACTCTTCATTTCCATATCGCGGACCACTCTTCGTCATGGAGGAACACAAGTCGGCAGGTGATTGGTTTCGAACATTGTGCATTGAATTCCAAGGGTTGATTTGTTTAGGACGATCAACAGCATTGTCCCCGAGTGCTACTTTTCAAGAATATACAAACTCATTGAATCATTTTCTGAAAATTTCTAAACGTTTCTTGGTGTATATTCGTGGGGCAATATTTGAATTTTCACTCGAATGTACATCCTACAGTTTGTCGGTAGAGTTGTGATTAATCTCATATAAACCCATTCATGGTACTTACGAGTTGTCTGCACTAGACGGATTTACTTCGCTTCCTCGACTCGCCTCCTCCGGCTTCCCCATGGTTTTATAATCTGAAAAGGAAAGAAAAATATGAAGCATTTCGTAACAGTAAAAAACTTTAAATTGGAGGCATGTCTTCTAATTACTCTAGCTAAAATATGATTTAGTAATATTAAATGTATTTTCACCAATGTGCGTTATACGCACTTAAAAGTATCCACATACACTTCTTTACTTCTTTCAACTTTCCCGCAGCACACAAGGTTCGTAATGATGGGGAATAGATCATTTTATTTTGGAAAACTGGAAACAGAACATTTTATTAGGATGATGGGATATTATTTTATCATAGAATATAGTGGAAGAAAAATAAGTTAAGTAAATTATGGCTCAAGTGCAGCTTATAAGAGAAGTGTAAATATATACGAAAAAACCTAATCTATTTTCTAAATTAAAAAAAAAATGCACCCAAAGGAATAACCAGTACTAATTCAATTTTGGTGGATATTATCCACATATTTTTTATGTTAATGATTCTTACTTCCTATTTCATGCTTAACTGCCCATACATCTTGCCCTTATTACAACTGCTTGGGATTTGAAGGGAATTCAAGGAGTGTCTTTTGGTCACTATCAGTTAGGAATTAGCAGTTGCTGAGTTTCTTAATGGCTGACTATTCATGAGCGTAATATCTGCTGTCATTTCACGTGGAAACAGCCCTGTAACTGTCACTGTTCAAGAGCAGGCACATCTTTATTTGATCTTTTCTGCTGGGAATATTCCACACTACCATATTTCTAAGTATATTTTATTTCTGCGAGAGACATCCTGTTTCGTCGCATTGATAAAAAATAAAACTACTTAGAATTTCAAAATTGTGAATCATTACCACATTGAGGAAATAACTAGTTTTCAGAATGTACTGGAAATCTTTATCGCTGCAAACAAATCATTTGTGAACGTTAGCTGTACAGTAGTTAACGAATGTCATAGACTTGTGATCTAGATGACTCATAGTCTTGTGACTTAGAGTTACTCATAGTCACAAGGTCAAAAATGGAGAGAGAAAACACATAGAAAGACGACACATATAGAAAAACGTAATCACGTTGGATAGATGTGGCGGTATCTCTGAAAGAGCAGAATATACTAAAATTGTTGCTTTGTAACAAATAAGAGCGAGTGACATCACAGCGATTTTATGACACTCCAGATGGTGGTAAATATTGCTGAAACTTCCACATAATCAAATATTTTTAACTTGTTATTGTTTTCCTAACTTTCAAACATCTAAAAATAAATAGTACATTAGGTTAATTGTAAACCAATTATTTTACATGTTTTTACGTATTTGTTGACTTTTCACATATTCAGTCATTCGACGTAAAAACATACTTCATTGTTTTTATTTGTACGTTTTCCTCTCCTGGTGAAAAACTGAAATCCAGACCAAGAAAAATTGGTGCTAGTGCGGCACAAGGTGTCGAAAAGAAATACAGAATATTCAATATTTCTCAATGTGTAGAATTGTCAAAGGGGAGGATATTATTTTTTAGGACATTTCACCACACTCCTTTCCTAAATCAAAATTTTTATTTGCCGCATGGGGCGTCGAGGGAACGTTTTCTGCTGAGAATATTATGCCCGATCGGCATCCATGACTTTTAAAATCTTGAAAACATATCATTGTTCATGTGCTGTCAATTTGAATCAGTAAATGTTAAATTTAATCATTAAGAAACAGAAACTTGTAATAGCAAAGATGTCAGTTCATATATTTTTTAATATATATTAATAAATATTTTACTACATATTTCCCTAATTTCTTCCATTACTGCACATTACTTCTACACATTTCCTTAACTGTTTACTGCATATATCGATGGCTTTCTTGTAAAATCGATAATGCTGTTTTTTGATGTCACATGTGAATCCCATCTCTAGTGATAACGTTCGTCTCCATTAATGTCAGAGGAGTACGTCTCTTTGTAGACTGACGAAAAGTAATTGACACACATCAGTGTAAGGCGCGTTGCACCAATAGGCACCAACACATTAACACTGGAGGTGTAAAACCGAAGGTCGATGGCAGACACCTCGGACAAAGAATACCTCGATAACTTTGTGAGGGCCGAGAACCAAGAACTACTGATAAAAGTGAGAGAAGAGTTAGCATTTTCACTTTGTAAAACACGGAAAAATATATGTCGTAATTACAAAATAATTAGGGAAACATTTTAAAACGTAACCTTGTAATTCATTTCTTCTGATATAATTAACACAATTAGAGCTTTGCTGTTCATAACGACTCATTATTTTAATAATAATGATAATAATAATAATAACTATAACAATAATAATAACTTTAACAATAATAATAATAATAATAATAATAATAATAATATTTATTGGACTGCTTTTCTAAGGATATGTTGACATAATTTTACCCTGATATAAAGGATTTCTATTTGGGCTAAGCCGCATGCTGCCTAACCGGTCAGGTGATGCTCTTGAACATACTGTATCACTGAGTCACATCAGCCCACCGTGTGGGCACTAACTGTCATGTTTAGTTAGAGCTATTTCAGTGTTCGTTTTTTAGTCACGTAGAAGTGCGCGTAAAGCGAATGTTCATCGTAGTTTTTTTCAGACCGGTTGACGTAACATCTGTCTCTCGCTGCTGCTAACATTGAGAACAGGAATTCCTTTGTTGAGATAGGTAGGGGGGGAATAAAAAGAAAAATTAACAATGAATTAAGATGTTTATTACTAACGACATTACTTCTATTGGGTAAATTGTCATGCAATATTTTATGGTAGATTATAGTTTGAAGAAATTAATATTTAAGATTCAGAGAATATGATAGTTCTCAAGGGTTTGTATTGTTAAAAATGGATTGGCCACACAGCACCAAGCGATAGGTCGAGATTAAAATATTTAAATAATTAGGTAGCTTTGAAAGTGTTAGGATCTTTCGTATGCATTCCTATCCTTGGGTCATTACATTTTTTATTTGAAACTGTAGCGTCTATCACAAAAAATATTCCATCAAAAAACACCTGCCTGAATATAATAATCGGTATATACTTCACATCAGTAAAATTCGATAACGTAATAATATTATCTACTTCCTATTTATACTTGAAAATTTGGAGAGTCATCTATTCTTAATCAACTATGTTCATTATCAGATCCTTATCCAGAGCTTCAGATTTGACATTTTGGAGGGAGACGTATGTTAGGGAAAGAAATGTAATGAAGTTGAAAGATGAGGAATGATTAGTTTTCTTGATACCATAAGAATTGAAAGTTGTAACATTGTTGGTTTTGTTGATCATCATAAAGATGAGGAGGATTAAGATGATGATGTTGACTGGGATAGTGGCGGTGGCGTTGTAATGGCATTATTGGAGTTTTAAAAATGCATTAGCCAGCATTAGTCTCTAATAGGTATATAATGTTACCTGCGATGTTGAAGGCTTGTCTACGTCCTCCTTAAGTTCATGAAACATCCACGGTAAGCTATGGATAAAATGGGCAATAAAAAAAAGTGCCCAGAAGCATGATAAACATTTAAGAAAAATAAAAGGTGATGGAAAAACTTTTGTACGGAAACTTTCCCATTTATACATCAAAATTTCCATAATGTACGGGCAGGAAACTGTCTCGTAAGTTCCAATTAGCTTGTATTTCGTAGCATTGTGTAAGGAAAATGCCATGTTTAGTAACACAGATCGGTGCTTGGCACCTGGTTTACTCATTCGCTCTGGTAGCTTTCCCTTGCTACCCGGCGCGGTTCAATCAACGACGATCATCAAACTTCAGGGCACTTTTTCTTTAAACTATTACGGTAGCATTGTCTCGTGCTTTCACTCAGCTGTTTTATTTTGTTTATTACAAAAAATGTGTGTGTCGAGAGAGCTTCTGTCAGAACTTAACTGTAAATTTTGTATTAATAAATGAAGCTATTTCTGAAGCATCTATATATTTAAAAAAATAAGGTATTCTGCCATGGCTTCGTTTAGAGCTTCTACTGAACCGATTTTAGTATTTTTTCCTTTAAATGAAAGAATGTGATCCCTAGATGTGTTATCAGATATTGTTTGAGTTGATTCACCAGCATTTACAGTGTAAATTAATTAATTAAATCATTCTTTAATACTACGCTTATCAGTAGTCAATTGTTTTCTTCCAAAGGGTGACTGTTTCAAAATCGATTATATGAAACGCTAGATGTGAGTCCACGCTGCTTCATGGTGGCGCTGCTTGATCTTTTGTTTTGATTGTTGAGATTTGTTTTGTTTGACGGTTTTGTTTCAGTGTAATAATTGCATTGTGGCTTTGACAGTTTGCATGTATTTGCTTTTGTGATGTATTTTATGGAGAACATTCGGACAGTGGGTTTTGCTCGGTTGTACTGAAGTAATGAAGTTGTTCACAGGTTATGTCGAATTCCGAATCGTTGTCCACGCGCCCCCAAAGAAGTAAACGTACATTAACTGGACGCAGAGAATGAGAAAGCGCAGAAAATGTCAGTTTTGTTCTGCTTTGTACTTCCCATGCGAGAGAAATTCTGCAAACGTGTTTACTCTGTGCTGCTTAAATGGGAAAGTAAGTATACCTTCGAGCAATATGCCAGAAGTAATCAAAAAAATCAAAAAACTTTAGAAATAATAACCGTCAGTATAATAGTGCTCTTTCTTTTGTGTCATTTCGTATATTATTGGAATATGTGGGCCATTTTGCATTGCCACCTGGTCATGGACCATACATGTTCAAAATTTTGGGAACTACACATCACAGAATATCTTCGTTATAACCCGAAGATCCAAACAATGCAACATATTGTGAACATTAGTCTGGGCACAGTATTTTACATTTATCTAAGATCTCACCGTCAAATTTTGACGGGTTCTCACTAGTCTTCATAAAGTTTTTTTATGAAACATAGCACCAGCCAACACCGACACACCAGGTGAGTTTGGCTCAAAGCCAGCATTGCCGCTGCCTCTGAAGCAACTTCGATCGGGAGGTCCTAGTGTTCGAGTCCCGACGGTGGCGGAATTTCGATACAAGCTAAATAGCTCGGTCGAATTCAGGAGCTGTCTGGAAGAAAATTCTAGCGGTCAACTGTTCTGATAGGTAGTTTTTAGTGGTTTCTCCGATCAATATCTGGCGAAGGCTAGAGCAGTCCCCTACCAAACGGACCACGGACCGCGAGCGATCTTTCCTTCCTCTTCCGTGCCCTCTCCTCTCTTCTTATTAATATACACTTACACTTTCATGTACTACACTACCACACATGTCGGGAAACCAGTTGGGGGCTTAGAGCTTGTCCTGGCCGGGGCGGTGCTCCGATGGGGGATATACCTGAAGGAGGAATTCTATTGCAAGCCGATATGTAGGTCGGCTCCGGATCTCACTATCCAACTGGGAAGGAACACTGCC
Organism: Teleogryllus occipitalis; assembly: GCA_011170035.1. Lineage (NCBI taxonomy): Eukaryota > Metazoa > Arthropoda > Insecta > Orthoptera > Gryllidae > Teleogryllus > Teleogryllus occipitalis. The sequence goes on along the minus strand of BLKR01009051.1, from coordinate 232,249 downwards.
ACTTTCCGAGTTAATCGTTAACTACACTAACCAGACTAATGACCTTAGCAGTTCACGTGCCCGAAAACATCAAACATCGACACACAGCCTCAGGGCTTGCGACATCCGAAGGTGACGTTCGCGACAGACGTAGGATAGTCGCTTCTGTTGGAGAATACTCTTTTCTCTCTCGCACTACCCTCCATCCATGCCGAGCACCGTGGATCATTCTGTGCGGGTTTATCTGCTAGCGAAAAAGTACCGACTTTTCAACTGTGTCAGCTGGAAGTTGGTAAAGAAATCTTCAAGTGAGATGAATGATGGACAGGTTTCGAAATGGAGTACAGTTTTCGAAAATGAACATTGTAGGCAACTTCCCTTATAATTAAAAAATAATTTACTCTGTTCCGGTGAGTGGAATCGCTCAATCCATGTCTTATTGCAGTTATTCATTGATTAAACAAATGTATTTATTATTATATTTATTATTATTATATATCACAGTCAACGGATCAAATGTGAAGAAAAAAGATAGATCTCAACAAATGAAAATGAAATTTCAAAGGGTGAATGTACTAATAATTGTTAAAATACCAACGCTATACTTACTATTACAAATAATAATGTAACCTAGATGTGTTTAAAACATTGAAAAAGGTTACTTTCAATAAAGAACAATGTCTTCATTCTTAAAAACAACAGAATTCCTTCTCGCTATGGATTCCTTCTGGAACTATGGATTTAATTTTACGTATAACAATTTCTCTATAAAAATAATTTTGTGTATATCACAAAATAATCTCCCTACTTCAGTCTACATTTCTGAAAATGTAGGACCATTGCTCATTCCCCCAATATTCCTAAGAATGAAAAAACCGATAAAGAATTAGTTTCTTCGTCTGTAGTTAAGTAATATATATTTAATTCATAGTTTCAATAATAAGCAGTTTTACACGACGTTTCACGTTACGGTGTCTACAACATTCATAAGCATGGCACAATATGCTCATCTAATATCGAGCGCATAGTAGAAATAACGATAATGAGTCGTTCAAGGTAAACATGTGGTATTTTCACCACTAAGATTCCTGTATTTGAAGGTTGGAATGTGCAGTTTTGGTGCACGGAATGTGTATTGTCAGGATTACCCAAACACATATCATGCCCATTTCTATCGGTTTCAACAATGGCCACCATGGACGCAAGCGATGACTTTTCTAGTGTCAAACTTATTCCCTTTCGAAGTTTTCCTCATTTTGAAGAAGAAACCCTAATCGCAAATTTCACAATGGGAGAATATTATCCGCAGTTTTCTTAATTTTTTTTTCTTTCCCGTTCGGTCTGTGTGACCTCTTGGGGTTTTGTATTTACTTTAAGACCATATAATGGGATCAAACAACGTAAATAATAGCGTCACTATTAGAACAAGTTACGACATATCACTTGTTCTTGTGTTTAGTCATAATCAACTATAGCAAGATAGCTTGGCTGTTGTCTGTGTTTTTTGCTGTAGGGCTGAGTAGAAGTTCGTTGAGAGCTGTCTCGTAACCAGTCACCATTATGTAAGCCCGTGATCGCTTCTGCACTGCAAGAGATTTCCTGCGATTACGCCCTGGTACCATTGTGTTCGTAAATGCTTTTCGTGCATTACGAATCTGCGGATGGCTATTTCGGCTTCTGCAACTTCCTTTGGTTCTCCACAAAACAGCCTCTGAACTTGCTTGCAGTAATCATGGGAAATATATTCAGTGGTTTTTAAATCTATTTCAGTAATATTTTAAATAAGGTCAATGATTGTGTAAACTCGTTTGAAATTTAGCCTTCGGGTTAACTCCCACGAGAAATCACAGAACTGATTTATATTAAAATCTTTTTTACTGATTATTTTCTGTTTTCTTCACCTGTTGGTTCCGTCTTTTCTGACATCTGTTAAACTCTCGTTCGTATACGTTGGAAAGATTTCATTTAAGTTATTTTCATTTTGGTTCTGTTTCCTTTGGATTTTTAATAGTAGGATTCTGAACACTTATCTATCTGTCGAAAAGTAAATGGATGAAAATAAACTTATTACTTTCTCGTATACGTACGTATGTATATGCGGAGTAATATACGTAGTATATTATTTTTGGTTCTGTATCCTTTTGGATTTTTAATAGTAGGATTCTGAACACTTATCTATCTGTCGAAAATTAAATGGATGAAAATATACTTATTACTTTCTCGTATACGTACGTATATACGGAGTAATATACGTAGTATAGAGAAAGTTATGTAATGCTACGCGAAAAAACGGCGGATTTTCGACAGAAAAAAATTATTGCTGGGCCCTAATAATGAAAAAGTGGATAAATCCCAGTTGCTAAATTAAAAGAAAAAAAATTCTAATACATGGTGTAGCCAGAATCCCTGTTTTGTAGGTCATTGAAACCGAAAAACCAATTGAAAGCAAAACGTCCATCCGTCCGTTCGTTCATCTGTGAACATTACAGCGCTTAAACCATGCATAGAAATTTTTCGAAATTAAATAAACACCTGTCGATTTCGCTCTAGTTGGAGTTTTGGAATAAAAAAAATCTTAAACATGTAGGGGTACCACTTTACATGATGCGCCCCGGACATTTTCAAAATTTTCTCAAAAACGACTCCAAATTTTTTCTTTAAACTTCTTGTAAGAATAGAGTAAAATACACTTATAAAGATGGCATAGGTGCAATTTTCATGCTTAACTCTAAACTTTCGAAAATTGCAAAAGTTTGAATTTTCTTCGTTTTCCTACACCTATAAAATTTAAAATAGTGATTTTTCCTTGAAATGAAAGTTTTTTTCCATAATTAGATCTTTCATTAAGATCATGTACATTTTTGTGAAAATTTTAGTTTCCTCGCAATATGGCGTGCAATATTGGCAATTAAAAAAACAATAAAACAAGTCTTTCTCAAAAACGGCTCCAAATATTTTCTTTAAACTCTTGGTAGGAACTTTTGGTAGGTATAAACGCATTCTATAAGAAGACATAAACGAAATAATGCTCTGTTGTTTTGTTTTTTCAAAAATTACAAAAATGTAATTTTTTGACTTGTTTCTCATGTTGCTCATATTTACATTACTGGCAATTTGTTCAAATTATTGTATTTATGTGTACATATACTTTAAATAACGACAAATAAAATTTCTTAATAAATAAACAGTTTGTTTGTGAAAGTGAGCTCAAAAACAGCAATTTCACAAGCGCTCAAATACCCATTTTCTCAAAAAAGGCTCCGAATTTTTTCTTCAAACTTTTCTAACGGATACTAAGTGCATTGTTTACTATGACGTTAAATCATTTTGATGCATTCTTTTGTTTCTTAAAAAATTACACAAATGTAATTTTTTATATATATCTCGCTCTGTTAATATGCACATTTCCTGCGATTTGTATGCATTTATTCATTTTTGAGTGAATGTACTTCAAATGACTCCAAATGAAGTTTTTCGAATACTAAATAGGTTCCTGTGAAAAGAGCTTCAAATTTTACATTTACACGTTCGCTTAAACGTCATTTCCTTAAAATCGGATGTAGGTTTTTGTAAGAAAATTGCAATTTACGACCAAGTTTTACTTTTATTTAGTTTTCTTAAAGTAATATTTCGGTTCTCCAATTAGGAAACCGAACAATTGAGAAAATGTAAAAAAATAAAATGTTTGGGCGGCGATAAATGGCAGCTGGCAAGAGAATGGTGCAAAACCGTAAAGCCAGTCCACACCAAGTAAATTAGAAATCTTTACAACGAGAAAGTCTGTGCCATTATCAAGCACCAATAGTTTATTAACAATTTAATTAATGAGTTTACTCTTCCAATAGCCCGAATAGAAGCTTATTTTAAATCTGTTCTTTGCACTTTTTTACTGAACTTCACAAAGTATCTGTACTTCAGATACTGAGCCACTGTTTTGGGTCCTTCACAACGAACTAGAATGAATATTAGGGAAGGAAAAAATAACAACGTTAAGAACGGGTGACCAAATAAGCGGTAAGTATATGCATCTTTAAAATTGTATGTAAACGGTAATAAAGTAAACGAAGAATATTTATTTCTTCCCTCTCCTCGGCACTCACTTCTATTAATTTTCGAAAGCTCCAACAATGATTATTTGTAATTTAAGAATTGTTTACATCTCAAGAAGAATTCAATAAAAATAAATAAGGAAAAATAGGATTTATGTCGACGAATATAGTCACTTACAACCAATAGATAATGCAATAATAAGTTTCGTTAATTACAAAAAATGGTGTTAATGATAAAATATCTTTGAAAAACGCTCACTAAATTTGCGTGCGTTTTAGGTTTTGATGCGCCATTTTCTCATTAATACTAGTCTATAACTTCTAATATAATCTTCTAATATATCATGACAATTACAATTATTGTGGCTTAAATTTTGCTAACTTGATATTGCTGTTTGGATTACGTTCGGTACATTTAATCTCATCATCCTGTAAAAAATATATTTTCTTGATTAATATTTCTAACTCAGGTTATGATTAGAAAATGCTTCGAACAGATTTACCGATGTTTTCTTTCGTCTGCCTCAGATAGAGTCTGGAGATCATTTGTGTTTCATGAAGAACACCAGAAGTTCCTACACTTCTCCTGCAGTCCCCATTGTCGGAACTAGTTCTGTCCGATTTGAAATATACGTAGCACTCATCTTTCAGTCTCCAATTAAATGAATTCGCAAATTCGAGTTCGTTTACATCCGGACAACATATTTTTACTCTGATGCTAGCAGGCTGTTTACTTTTTCGACTCACCATAAGCGCAAGGTTGCGGATGTTATAAAACAAGACCAATCACCGACAAACTTCCGTACAGCAACAAATCATTTCTCATCAAAATGACAAAGAAACACTTGCGCAGCTAACTGAGGACAACTCCCTAGCGTGCCCGAGATGATTCACTCCGCCTATTCGGCACAATAAATTTAACAGAGCATTTTGCTTCACAGTCACTTTGCCTGACGCAACCTGCTTGACACGCGTCGTGGTGCAGCGAGCCATCCGTGCAATTGGGACGCGACATTAATATTAGCTGAGAAGCAGAAGGAAGAGAAGAAAAAGGAAGACAAGTAGGAACAGAATCGTGAAGAAAAAATAATAAATAAAAGACTAATTATAAGAATGAGACATAAAAAGCGATGAACGAGAAGAAAGGAGAAGGTGAAGAGGGAAGAAGACATAAGAAGAAGAAGCAAGGGAAGAAAAAGAAAGAGAAGAAGACGAGAGGTGAAGTATATAAAAAACTTATTATCAATGTATCAATTCCAGTCATGTTCTATAGGTAAGAATTTGAGAGGTCAGAATACTACAGATATTTTCATTATTTAAAAAAAAATAGAGGAAAATAATTGTTCATTAACTCTGACAATGGTTTGATACGCAATCATGCAATCTTATCAGCTGAATTCTTCTCAGTAGTACTTACTTCAGCCAATGGAAGTGCGTTTAGATAAGGACAATCCTGGGAACAGGAAAACCCTCCACGGAAGTGACCTGACATCGACCTACAAATCTGTTTGGTCAGACCTACAAGTTTGTGGGGTTTGAGAAATTGCTTCATATAGAGTAGAAACACTATCTATAGAGTATTTTTAAGATTCTATTAAGGTTTTTAGGTCAACCATTGGAGAAAGAAACGAACACATGACAAACAATAGCTCAAATTATCAACGTGAGATTCATGTGTGCGCGTGTTTTCTATGTTTGACAGAACTGATCGTTCTAGGTCTTTAATATCAAATTGTGATATTTTCGAAGTAACTGGGTGCTGCATTCGAATCGCCTACGCTTGTTCGGAGAGTGATGAGTCGAATGAGAAGTGTTAAACTAGACTCCCCCTAGAGTGTGAAGAGTGTAAAACGGCAAACGTGACTTGTAACATCAATTGATGACACTGTAGTGCCTCTTTTAGCGAGGGCCTTGGGTTTGAGTCCCTGCAGTGGTAGGGTTTTGGACGTCGAATTAAGCCGCTGACTGGAGAAGAATTCTGGCGGCCGGCTGCTCTGACCGGTAGTTTTTGTCGTATTTCCAATCAACTAAAGGTGAATGCCGAAGCAGTACCCTAACAAATGGGTCTCGGACAGCGCACGAACTCTCCTTCCTCTTCATTGTCCCATTATCAACTCTTACACACCTTTACACTTACATGCTCTACACTACCACATACATCTGGAGACCAATCGTGATCCTATTGCTTGTTCCGGGTGGGGCGGTACCCAGCTTGTGGGAGATACCTATTGTGAAAAACCTCACAAACCGACGCCAGCTTTCTCTATCCACCGCCATCCTCGTGATTAAAAACATACACAACACTTACTAGACTAATGATCGAGACAGTTGACGTGCACGGAAACCCCAGATAATCAATCAATCAAACTAATGATAAAAAGTGGAACGGGTTGGGGGCATGATTGCTGAAGAACCGCCCGGCTTCATTTGTTAGTATTTATATCTCCCTAAGTAAAAAATAAGACCGATTTGTGGCATTGAAAAACACATACATTCATCTTTTATTAAAAATTTTCAACACCACTTTACAATGGTTTCAAATCACTAAAATTCCTGTAAAATTATGTCAAAACGTTGGGTAAAAATTTTTATTAAAAATTAAAACGACAGAAAAACGTTTGGCTTTCCTAAATGAGTTTATGGAACATTTTTATGTTTATATTTTGTTTTTGTGCTTTGTTTTGACTACGTGCCTTTGTAGAACCTAGTCCTTAATGTTATTTCACATCATAAAAAATTATATTACCTTCGTCATTACAGAAAAACAACAAGTAAATACAATTTATTGGTACCAATTACTAAAAGGCTTTTAACTTTATTTGTATTTCTCCAGAAAGTGCACAAAATCACTGATCTTGCACCTGATGCAGTTTCTAATACCATGTGGCAGCACAAAACAATAAATAGAAGTAGCTTTAAGAACAGTGGATAAAACCTCCACAATAGTCAAACGTTATGAATGACCCCTAATTAGGCAAAGTGAATTAATCGTTTCTGAAAACCCACAGAATTTCCCATTAAAGCAAGAAAGAGGAAGGAAAGGTCGCGTGTTGTCTGTGACCCGTTTGTTAGGGTATTGCTCCAGCATTCGCCTGGTATTCATCGGAGAAACCACGGGAAACTAGCGATTAGAGCAACCGGCAGCTAGAAGTTTTCTCTAGACAGCGGCTTCATTCGACCTAGCTATCTAGCTAGTGACGAAAATCCTGCCACCGTTGGGACTCAAACCTAGGACCTCCCGGTCAGAGGCGTTGGAATGACATCAGTTGATGCCCTGAGCTACCTCTCCCGGTGTTAGAAGTTAGTATATTGTGAGTTAATTGAAAGCGTGGCATAGGCAAAATATTGAGAGCGGGATCTTTGAGATTCGGTAGTTCTAATAATTTAGTCCATACATTTTTATCTGCGTTTTGCCACGATTTGTATCACATCTTATAATATTATATTTAATGACGAGATCGGAACAAACTATATAATTAACGCAAACTATTCGTAACCTCTACCTGCACCCACTGAAGTGACATTTGGCAATATACATTGGTGCTTCGACTCGTCTGGTTGTCAGAAGAAGACATTTCATGGAACAACGTGGTTTTCGTCAAATCCCCACTGCTTAAGAATGTGTAAAAAACAATTGGCCGTTGCCGTAACCGTTTACACTGCCTCGAAGCCCGCCTGGAATTTTATCGAAGAGAACTACGGAAACGAAATGTTCCAAACAACCGATCTCTAGAACCTCTGCCCCGTCAGCGGCAGAGCCCGTCCCGTATTTGTTGTCACTGACGAGACTCGAACTAGGGTCTCCTGGTTGAGTTGCGAGCTGGCAACCATACAACTACATACGATAACTAGATTTCGTATTTTTAAGAAAATGGCTATTTTATTTTTCTGTCGTACGCACTAAAATTTAATTATGAAGACATTTCATGTCTTTACGATATTATGGAACAACACTAATAATGCCTAAAAATGCCTGTTCCACTATTAAAGCTTCAAAACGACTATTCATCCTGAAAAGACATAAAAATGTCTAGCGTAAATGAAGTAGGAGTGCATTAATCTCAAAAGCATTAACCTCGAAAGAAATTTAGGTTGATGCTCAAATAGGAAGAAGATATCGGATTACCCTAGCGGAGCTTTGCACCAAAAGAGGAAAACTACCATCAGCTGTGATTCCAATAATATGTACACACCCGTCAGAAAGGTTGAAATAAAAATATAATTTTTTGCGTATACAAACATTATGAGTAAACAATGATTTAGCATTTACTTTATTATCTGCGTTCTTTTTTACAGTTCATGCTCGAGATGTTTTTTATCGTATCTGACGAAGAGCAAGTGAAATTTTGAGATTAAGTTGTATTGTGTTGCGTCTTTCCTTTAATGACCATTGAATACGCTTTGTTAGAAAATGACAGGGGCAATAGTTATTGTTAATTAAAGTTGATATGAACAGAAAAGTGATAACGATTTTAGATGAATGGGCCTTTATTAAACTTCTAAATATTTTGCAATTATTTGTTCCTAAAAATACTACAACAATTGACTACTTTCAATTGTTCATCAATAACGAAATTATTGATTTAATAGCATAACACAAATAATTTTGAAAGAAATACAATGTACGATAACTATTGAATGTAATATGTGCGAAGACCTGTAAAATCTACGCGTGCTGAGGAGGAATTCCATTAAGAGGGAAGTTCGGCCAGATCTATTAGTCATGCTCTTAGGTTTTAAAGCCTATTTCAGACACCAACGTTGGAGATAGGGTCTTTTCTGTTATAAGTTTTTTTTCTATAGAATAGAAACTACTCCAAAGTTATATATTTTAGTATTTAAATATTTAAAACACACTTATCAGAGTCAGTTTTTTAAAATATTTATAACTTCAAACTTTTAGGTGAATTGATGTTCCATTATAGTTTCTTATGCCGCGTTCGACCTGTGGTGATCCATAAGGATATTTCCAACAATTAGGGCTGTCACCCGTTATATGTTGATTATTTCTACTTTCTCCGTGGATGCGGATACTTATTTCCTCCATTTCCTGCGTTTGGCTGTCGCTTTGAGGATTTCCACCTCCTCTAAATTTATTTATCTCGTCCGTCCATATTGTTCTTCTGTCTCTACAACCTTCGCTAGTCCACGGTCTTTTTCTTATAAATTTTCTCTTCTCATAAGTATTTTAGTTTATGCCTTGTGGCTATGGCTACAAGTGAAGGGCCCGGCTAGATGTCTTCCAGTATCGATGCGTTGGTTGATTTTGATTAATTTTTTCGTGTTTCCGGGCGCGTCAACTGCTTTGGTCATTAGTCCCGTTAGTGTAGTGTATGTTTTCTTCTCGGGAGATGGCGGTGATCTTCCCCCGCTGGATGGCGAGATCCGGCTAGTGGGGTTTCCCCCTAACCAGGACTCTCCCACCAGCGGGGCACCGCCTCAGCCGGGACAGGCTCTAAGCTCCCGACCGATCTCCCGGAATATGTGGTAGTGTAGTGCATGTTAGTGTAAGTGTGTGTGTAAGGGGAGAGGATAGGACAAGGAAGAGGAAGGAAAGATCGCGCGCGGTCCGTGGCCCGTTTGGTAGGGCACTGCTCCGGCATTCGCCTGGTGTTGATCGGAGAAACCACGGAAAACTACTGATCAGAGCAGCCGGCCACTAGAATTCTCCTCCAGACAGCCACTGAATTCGACGTAGCTGACAAGCTAGTGTCCAAAATTCTGCCGCCGTGGGGAGTGGGAACCTTGGACCTTCCGGTCCGCGGCGCTGCAGTGACATCAGTTGATGCACTGAGCTACCGCTCCCGGTTCGATGCGTTGGTGCACCTTGCAGTTCGCGACATCCTCGACAGCTTTCTCCACGTCCATAATGTCCACGATGTTTCATTACGCATGTCCAATTTCAGGGTCACAAGGTTCCGGCCTTCGGCCTAAGCGATTGACATTAAACCTGCTCGTCTATAAATCGCATAATTTCCAAAGAATTTAATTTCAAAATACCCAAAGCCTTAAAAGAACTCACCCTAAAAGTTTTAGGTTATAAACACGACGCCATCCCGCCTGCTAAATTGTGTGTTAAAAATTCCTTTTCTGTGCGATGCACCTACATACACGTACACGCATAGGGGTGCGCAGCCTAAAAAATCAAGGAGAGGCAACCACATTTCCGGGCTCCCTTTTCCATTAAACCTTATTTGCACGTGACATATACTAGAAAATAAATAAAACACAATCCCTCAAAAAGAAGGAAATTAAGAAGTGAACACGTTTGCATAAATAAAAGGTGTTAGAGCGACGGGCCCCATTCAAAAATTTCAGGGAGAGCATAGCCCCCTGACCCCCCCCCCATGCCCAGCGCACGTCTGAGCGCTCTTGTTTCTTTTTGTGAGTTTTAAACATCTACGTACCAAAACCTTTTCAGTTGTTTTTAGCCTACAGAAAAAATTAAGATTACCGGGGATTTAACAGAAAAGACCCAAGAGATTTTAAAGCCTAAAAATACGATGTCTAACACTCAAGGTATGTAATATGGTTGCACGGGTGCGAAGGAACTGCTAGAAAAGCTACGGGATTCTTATCATCTTTGGCACGTGCGTCTTGCTTTTGTCGCGCACAGATTTCTCGTCCACCTGCCAGAGGGTGCACGTGGCCTGATTACAAAACAGTTGAACGGTCTGCGCAGTGGCAGCGTGACAGTCGCGCGTTGAAAGATGAGATTTCTTGGTGAGCTCTTATCGTGGAAGAAACTGTTTAAATTGATAAATCTGAGTTTGTTTCCTTATTACAATGGGTGATCAGTTAAAGGATGCAATCCGGTCAAAGATGATGGCCGCTACTCGAGGTGTTTGCTATCCAATCGTTGATTGCCAGATTTTTATGGGAATTTGGTTAACTTTTTCCAGGTACGCAAAAATATTTGATACAGGAAATATAGGTATTTATTTCTTGCTATATTTTTTCATGTAGTAACAATTGTTCCTATAAACTTGTAATTGTGTCAGTCATCTTTTTTTCAGTTTTGGGGACTTTAAATAATGTCTAATGTCAAATGCTTTCCTACCTTCAGGATAATTTGCTTGAGATTAATATTGGGTATACATTACGGCTATAGTACGTCCGGGAGAATCAACTGATGTCACTGCAGCGCCTCTGACCGGGAGGTCCTAGGTTCGAGTCCTGACGGTGGCAGGATTTTTGACACTAGCTTTTTAGCATTCAGACGCTGTCTGGAGGAGAATTCTAGCGGTCGGCTGTTCTGATCGGTATTTTTCCGTGGTTTCTCCGATCAACACCAGGCGAATGCCGGAGCAGTACCCTAACAAACGGGTCACGGACCGCGCGCGATCTTTCCTTCCGCTTCCTTGTCCTATCCTCTCCCCTTACACAGACACACACACACACACACACACACACACACACACACACACTAACATGCACTACACTACCACCTATTCCGGAAGACCGGTCGGGAGCTTAGAGCTTGTCCAGGCTAGGGCGGTTCCCCGCTGGGGGGAGAGTCCTGGTTAGAGGGAAACCCCACCCCACAACCGGATCTCACCATCAAGCGGGGGAAGATCACCGCTATCTCCCGAGGAAAAGCATGCACTACACTTATGGGACTAATGACCTAAGCGGGGGGGGGCTATGGGATTATTTCAGACTTAGGCCGCTGTTCAAACCTCATCCCAGAAATCGGCTACAGTTCTACAAATTTCGCAAATTGCTGTTAAAAAACTTACTTCATTGCTGTTCAGTTGTTTGGATGCATTTCTTTTCAAATTTCGGACAACTTTACGGCTGCTACCATTTTAAAATCAGTGTGCGACGACATTTCGGATTTATTTCATTATTTTTTTTCTTTTGATTCGTTTTTGACTTTTTATGTATTTCTCAACTAAATATATTCCATATTTATTTCGCAATTGCACTGCTATCTTTCAAGATCATGCTGTAAAAATGTGGTAACATAACAGAAATAATTTGAATGTAGAAATATAGACCAACCACCAAATATAGTCGTTCCGATCCACATGCATTACAAATAATCACTAGATGCTTCTCTTGGAGTGAACTCTCCATATTGGCCACAATATACAGGAAATGCAGCTTCCAGGAAAAAAAATTATTTGCCGCAGGACCGCGATTTCCAATAACATTAAGAATTTGTAGATGGAGACTATCGTGAGTTATTTTTGAAGCATTTACGACGAACGAAGGGCTGGAGACATATTCGTTGCAAACAACGAGATGGAATCTAGTATGACGAAATCTCATCTGGGAGAAACATTGTAAATGCTGTGAAAAGGTTTTCTAAATGAGTATAAAATAATGATGTGTGATGTGATGACGTAGAGGATACAAATAAAGATTGTTCCAACATTGCCCAGAATCATTAAAATATCTGAAGATTGTATTAAAATAGTGTGTGTGTGTGTGTGTGTATGTGTGTGTGTGTGTGCGCGCGCGTGCGTGCGTGCGTGTGTGCGTGCGTGCGTGCGCGCGCGCGCGCGTGTGTGTGTGTGTGTGTGTGTGTGTGTGTGTGTGTGTGTGGACATTGTACCAACAAGTTTTGGGAAAACATGGTCTCTGAAGAATTTGGAAAAAATGTTAGTAAAAAAATACATCGCAAACCAGTAATGAAAACTATTATTCTAAGGCTACATAAATGTATTGAAAATGTTAAATTAGCATGTTTGTATTTTAATGAACGTCTGATAGAACATAATAAGTTACAATCGAGGAGAAAATAGTTTATTTTTGCGTTATGGGATATAGTCGTATAATTTGAATATTTTTTGAACTTCTGATTTGGTGAATCAAAAATTTTAGTTCCCCGAGATATTACCGGACTCGACTGTAATATCGCTTTTTAAGTACAAGAACGCTATAACTTAAAAATCGTCATTTTCGAGTTTCCTTCGTGGATGGGAAGATCTGACATTGCACTTGTTACTCCATAAATATCGCATCTCATTTTACGTAGCCAAAATGCAACAATGGCTTTTTGTTTTCGATTTACTCACTGAAATGGAAGACTGTCTTAGTCTTCAAATGGTGTTCCTGCTAAATGTCGATTTTGGAGTTACGACGTTCTTGCATTCAATGAGCGATATGTGAACTGTAAAATGCCCATCGCTCCTTTCATTCTTCACTTTAGTGCACACCTCTTCAATTGCCCATTCCATTTAATTCTTTTTTACAAGGCAAATTCCAGAGTACTGATCACAGCACAGCACAACACTACGCACTACTTCATTACACTTGCAACAATTCGCAACAATTCACAACAATTATTTCTCATTTTAGATAATAACCAATAATAATAGTAATAGCAGTTAAATAATTAGGGGAATTAATAAAATTTAGCATTCTTTCAAACAGTGTCATCTGAAACAATCCAATGCTCAAAACCAAAGTTTCCATTTGCGATTTCTCGTTCTTCAAAATATTATATTCGATCATGATTATGAAAAAAGGAAATATGTTCACATCTAAAATGTACATTTGAGGCATACGGTTAACCATGAATAAATCAGAATCACCAGGAAAAATTTATTCTATCTGCAAAATATCCAGGCTCACGTGCCATGTTGTTGTGGTGGTTCGAAAAAACTGCCAGCACTTGAGTTACAGCAGTGACGCTGTGGGAAGCCGCATTTGAGCGGTGGTGGAGTTTGAAATTAAAATTTATCACCAGAGGTGTGCGGTTTCCGTTCAGGAACTTCTTTTACGGCTACGATCTTGAAAACGTTAACACGCAACGATACGATTTCCACATTTTGACAGGCACGTAATTAGTTGAAGGGATTCGCGGTTAAAAATATATAAAAAAATAAAACACAATCCCGCGTTAAGTTGTGTAACGAACTAGTGTCTGTTATGTGGAGATTCTAACTCTTTGGAGAGTCGGTAAACAAATTTTACTTGTATAGACTAATGGTGTTTTAAAAACAAATTATAGAGGTCTTTCATGTCTCGTTGGGATGAAAATGTGACACTTCGTGAAATGTTTCTTTACTACCGTGTTTTACCTTGATGTGACAGTCTAAGAACAAAACTCAAGAAATAAGTATTTTCCTCTTAACATCATTTTTATCACATCAATTGTATTAGATTCAATCAAAACTTTGTAATGATAATAACACTAAATAATAACAATGGTTCATCATGTAAACGTTTGAGTCGTACAGTCCTTTCTCGTAGTCTAGATGACGTTAATAACTAGAAACACCGCATGTCATTTACGTTACATAATATAATGCAGAATTTCTGACCGACAAGCGTTAAATATTATGTTATGACTTTGGAAGTTTCAAAGCTCAGAATGAAAAAAAAACTTCCTTACAAACATTTCAGGGCTCACGTTGTCTTCAATTGATTTTTTTCTAATTTACACCTCTGTCGAATGTGTTCAGTGGTGGTTCTTCATTTGTTTTAGCACCCCTTCTACCCAAGATAAACTTTTCTCATGAAATGTAAAGAAATAAAAAATTACGTTGATATAATATATAATTTAGATTATTTTCCACCTACTTCATTTGTCTTGTGCTAACTCAATTTTCTGCAACAACAAAGTTAAGAAGTTAATAAACTACCGATGCAAGTTGAATCAGGAAGCGAGTTCACGTTTGATTGCCAATTTATTAATGATTGACACCTAATTTAAAATCAACACGTAATTCGCGATCACATCGTAAAACTCTCAAAACGTAACAAGTATCTAAGAGTTAAAATGTGAATGAATCCGAACAGGGATGGGTTTCTATACTACCAATACCTTTATTGCGTAAAAAAAAAAACTTTACTTCGTATTTGAGCAAACTGAAATAAAAATGAGCGATTTACATGAATGTATGTAATAGAATCTTGCAATGATATAGTTTGGTGTCGGGTAATAAAATGACAAGAAAACGTATGGTTTACAATGAAATGTACGTCGCAAGTGTAGGTCAGATCCACACAGGTTCAGGTGGATGCAGTCCGCTTTAATGAGTAGAACTTGAGCTCGCGCCTCAAGATGACTCGAACACGAAACAAGCTTGTAAATAGCCTATATATTTTTTTAAATCCAAAAATGAGGCCGATTAGGCCTTTTTAGTCTCTAATGACTGAAATAGTCATTTAAGACACTATAAATGTGTTTCCTGTAATGTAATATCATGGAATGTGTATATAATTCATTTCGATGTTTACCTCAAAAGAGTAAAAATATATTTGCCTAAAAATTCCATTTTTAAAGACAAATTTGCGGCCAACCAAAGCGTTTTAATCGCTAAGGCTGGCGGGACCTCCTACGATAGCCTTTATAAAAGTCGTTTTCACGTCAAGATGTACACGCCACTTAACTAGTCGCATCGGGTTGGCTAGTTGTCAGCGGAAAAGCTTACGTAAGTACATCACCACCATGTCACCTACGAAAGAAACTATTGTCTAACAAACACTTGTTACAACTCTTAAAATTGCAGGCATTGTCTGTCAAACATGTTTCGTGCAAGGCATTTCATTTTCTTTTAGATTTTAGGTGGGCAAAAAATTAAGAAAAAAAATCTCGAGACGAACGAGAGTGGATTATAATCATTGAGTCAGCATGGGCTTTGTTCCAGAAGTTGTCGCCGTTGCATGACATTATACAATGAGATAAAGTACTATAATTTGATCTTTGTCTTCTAGTACAAAAACCAAATTATTTCATAACTCGACAACACGGGTTTATGAAACGGATTCTCTGTTTCTCACTTCATCTTCTCGGTTTCTCACTACCGCACAAGCAGAATTCTCACGGGATCTTTTCGTCGCACCATGTTTCTCTTATCACGTTGACCGCAGTGTGCATCATGCATGATCCACACTTGCAATGTATTAGTGGGCCGTGTGAATCAAAGGTGCTTCACTGCCAATATTATCGTCCAGGCCGCGTGGCTCAGAGACGCTTCACGCTACAATGCTATGTTTAGGGAGCAATATACTCTAAGGCCCTCTGAACAGATTAGGGTTCTTGGCCTACCTGATTATACGAAATATTACCTTCAAAGTATTTTTTTGTTTAAAAAAGTGGTCAAATACAGCATCTGCCAGTAAAGTCCAGAATACATGATATATTTCTTTTAATGATATGGTAAATACGATCAATTATTTTACTTTTTTCTAAATAGAATGATTCTGTACATAATATATCTCATACGCAAAAATTATATCGAACATTCATTCGAAAATTATAGAGGAAAAATAAGCATAAACAGCACGGAAGACCATGATATGACATCAATAATCACACACACTTCCAATTTTTTTCGAAACCAGCCTCTTTACTAGCATTTTATAGAGGATATAACTGTTAATCACGTATTCACCACGCGGTTCCGAATAAAGTTATTCACTTCTCAGGCCGCATGGTGAAACATTGATTCACGTTTCAAAATGGCCGTTAGATCTGTAAAAATTAGCTACATTTTCCAAATATACAATATTATATCTCTTATGTAGCCGATAGAAACAAAATAAACGTGTGGCCTGAGGAGAAAATAAATTTGGTAACATTACGGCGGTCAACGTGTTATTTTTAAATAATATTTTTATGCACACTTCTAATAGGAACACAATGGGAATAAGAATGAGTTCGAAAATTCGAATAAGAAGATATTTAATGTTCGTAATTTAAAAGTAAAGAATGTAAAATTTGTAAAATGTAAAAGTAAAATTTGTAAAAACTCAAATTAAAAGTAAATTTACTAAAATCAATATATACATAATCTGTACATTAAATGTACATGTTCTTTTATTCACGGATTGAAAAAATAACCATAACAAATAGAAAAATATGAGAGATGTTGATATTGCAAAGTAAGTAGTAAAGGGGATGTCTCAGTGTCAAGCTGAAAGAGAAAATAAGTCAATATCACTTCTACAAACAATAGAGTCGAGAAATATGTTAACTAAAGGAGAATTTGGATCAATGAATCTCAACTAGGTAACTAAATAAGAATTGTATGGAATGCAATGAAGACAAATATATCGAACACGACATTCCTGAATGAAAAAAAAAACATTCAAATTTTAAAAATATATACCAAATGTGAAATATTGGCATGTTGAATACCGTTTATGTTATTGTTGGATTTAATACCCGTGCCACTTAAAGAGCGCAAAGTGAGGCAATAACATTGCATGAAAAGAAATTGTTAGAAAAAAGTACTGTAAAGCGATTTGTTTTATGACTCATGCCAACGGTTAGACAACAGAATTGTATCGAGTTATTATGATAAAAAGATAATTACGACAGAGGCATAAATATGTTTGCATATTTGCAAACGTAGTTGGAAAGGAAGTTAGAACAAAATTCCATTGGAATTTACTCTCTTGCACAGCAGAAACACCAATTTATAACTTTTAAATTACTTAAAACTTTTGTTGTTTTTGTAGCTCCAATGGCTGAGTAGGTTGGAGTTGACTGAAACCAACAACCGACAAAAGTATTCAAATATTGGATTAAAAATAAGTATCAGATAACTCTCACGATCCTGTAAGTTTCGAGGAATAGTTTGTGTCGATTCTGAGACGGTTATTGAGAATACGAATTTGTTCATATCACGTGAGAAGACCAATTTTTCTGCAGGAATATTCTGTTACTTTACACAAAAAATGTGGTGGAAATGTATAGTAGATAAAAAATTAGAAAAAGTATCCTTCATTCCTCAACTAAATTATGAAGAGCTCGTATTGTTCAATCAATGCCAAAAATTAACAACCTTTGCAGTCTTCTTCTCCAAAATCCTCATTCCATGAAAAATTACGCTCCATATATTTATATATGGAAATTATATGTATGGAATATAATTTTTATATTCCATATATATTCCATAGTATATATTAAATATTAATATTCCATAAACATTACGAATTATTTACTTGAATTTGTTCACGATTAGAATATACTTCTACATATAATATTCACTCGTTATATAATACGTATACCCTTGCAAATCATCAAATTCTGCAATTTCGAATACCAAAAAAGAAGCAAATAAGTTTAAATAAAAAAACCAAGTTTTGAAAAGTATAAACTAAATTCTATTGACACACTCGAAATAATGTTATTCGCACACGGCCCTTTAGGCAGTGAACGGAGACGCGAGGACTCGTCTCGATCAGCTGAATGGGAACTGACCACTTTTTTGTATGTTCGTGAAAATTATCATTTTCAAATAAAAAATAGATAACATACAGAGATAGATGAAATCGTGAGGAAGGAAAAATATAGAAAATAATTATTATACAGACCCCTAACGGTCTACCGTTTGTGGCGGTCTACCATTAGTGGAGGTGTATCATTCGATGCGAAAACGTATGTTAATTGACCTAGGCAACCCAAGGTTGGGTTGCCTAGCAGAAAGAATTTGACAGTATACCTCACAATTGGATACTAAAGGCCGAGAAGATCTATTGATTTCATCATAAACTTATTGTTTGTTTGGTTTGAAAGGTTAGAATGAACTCGCAAAGAACCCGGCTATTCTTCACTGCGGAAAGCAAGTAGTAGAAACAAATTTTCAAATTAACAGGGTATTCCTCAAGAAGATTCCCTTGTTTTACTTTACTTTGATCCCACTGTCTAGAGAATTTTTGCAAGGTGTCGTCGGTTAGAAGATCTATAGTGAAGAACGACTACATAGATTTGTTTTACATGAATGATCTTAAATTATATGCTAGAATGAACACTTTTTTCTGAACTGCCACGCACTGGCCGTTTGAAGCGGACTAAGAAGTGAAGAGGGTGAATAATAAAGCTATTTTCACTTTTAAAAGAGCGATTTACAAAGTACGGATCGATTGCACGGATCCAGCATGGGTCCATTATATTAATAATAATAATAATAATAATAATAATAATAACAACAACAACTTAAAATAATAATAATAAATTTCAGTTCAATAAGATTGAAATGAAAATAAATACAGCTGTGTTTAATGTTTACGTATATCAATCGATCACATTCTAAAGCAAGTAGGAGTATTGAGTCATGTTAACACTTCAAAGTTGGTTGCTAAAAAATGCTGTAAATCTTGAAGTAGCTGTCAAATTACATGAAAAAATAAATCTTAGTCGACCGAGATTTGCACACGACTCTTAAGGACCTCAGAAGGACTTTGTGACATGACAATGGTGGATTTTCGCTCCAGGCGATAGTACTTGTGAAAACCCAATCTGACGGATGACTGATAAGGTTATTTATCTGAGTGTGCAGTAAGATCAATCTCTAATCAATTATTTATCTATTTTTCTGGGATGTATTGTATTTACTGACGCGTTCCTATCATCTCGATTGCTTTCGAGGAGCATGGTAACATAAATCAGTGTTTATCCTACCTCAAGCAAATCACGGCAAAAAAATTGTTCGACAAAAATGTTATCTAAGGTGAACGTCAGTAATCAGACAATTCATAACTTCTTTTTACTCGTTTTCTTCAAGAGAACGTGAATTGTGTGTCTTTGCCAATGATACTTTAAAATAATACAGACGCGACAACAGATTTTGATATTGGATAAGATGTATGGTAGTTTGCTACTGGACGATAAATTTTCTATTATCTAACATGAAAAAGCATATTAATTTTAAATATCATTACTAGGCTCGGATAATTATGTACTAAAAATTGGGAAAATATGTACATATATATTATAATATACAAAAATATGTACTAAAAAGTTAAAAACATGTAACATTAACAATCATTATATCAATTTTTTATTAAAATACTTTTATCTAAGTGAATAGTGCTCTATTTCATTAATATAAAGACCAAAATTAAACATTATACTCCTCATAATCCTATTATTTAAAACGATCTCCGTAACAAGAAACAAATTTTTTTTCAAATTTTCAGTAATGATATGTTTTGTTATCTTGTAAGAGCCTTGTACTGACTAAAAGAGCTTTCTACATCGCACGAAGGTACGAGTGCGTTTTTAAACTTGCCGATTACCACATATCCTCTGGCGTGTAGTCAATATCCAATGTGACTGAACTGTCCCCTCGTAGCAATAACAGCTAACAGCGCAAATTGCAAATGGTTTCGAATGCGGGGTGTTCTCCAGAACTGAAGAACTCTTTTTCTTCATTAGATCCATTTTGATCCTCAAATAATAAAGGAACATTTTTTAAAGAAGCGACTGTTGATTGGGCAATTTCAAGGCAGGCGAAAAGTTGCAGGGAAGATGTCTCCAAAGATTTAATTGTAGTGCCTACTGAAAATGGCACTACAATTAAACTAAAACATAAGGCAATTACTGTGATATGCTTATGGATGTTGCAGTATAAGAATCAAATTGATATGTATCTTGTATGAATTAAATAAAAATTTTAAGCATTGTAGTTCATAGAATCAATTCAGATGCCCCATCTCGTTAATTATTTTTTTATTTGAAATCAATGAGCCAACCTGAGATCTAATCGTGATATGAAACGTGAATACATCGATTTGGTCTTTATAGATTTACGTTAGGATAATATGTTATTACATAATTATCAGGCCCTAATCATTACTATTGAATAGAGGTATCCCGCACAGTGTTTGGAGATGAAAATTCTTTATTGGGAAGAAATTATTTCAGAATATATTCTATAAATAAGAGTGAATGAAGGCTAACTTTAAAAGTTGTTAATTACTGAAGAATCGATTTGAATAGCATATGTAACTGTAATACAATTAATCATACAACATGCTAATATTAGGGGAAATTAATCAGGTTAAGCGTCAATAAATTAAAACATGTATCTTAATTTGTTTGTTTTGTGAAACTTGTCAGACAGTACAAAAGACTACTTTATGTTTAAACTTTCACGAATCATTAAAAGATGCTGACAGAGTCAAGGATTTTGATAAAAAATCGTGTCTACTTTTAGATGTTGCTCCACTTTGGGATCAAAACGCTGGCTGAAACCAAGGAGGCAGAGAAACGTTCTAAATACGATAGTTTGGAAATCTAAATCCGTCGGATGTGGACCATAAAGATACAAGTTGCCGGCCCGGTGGCCGAGATCGCTAAGGCAGTAGTGTCGTAGTGATCTCGGACCGAAGGGTCGCGGGTTCGAGTCCCGCCTCGAGCATGGTTGTATTTGTGTTCGTCCTTTCACCCCTTATCATCAATCACCATATCGTTTCATTCACATAGTTACCATACCGTTAACAGCAATAGTGGTCGCTAATGACCTTAGATGTTGATCCGACCTTAAATAAAAAAAAAAAAGATACAAGTTATTTGTTATCAGAAAATCGCCGCAAAATATGTATAATCCAAACTTCCAGGTGGTAGAAGTGCAAGGCATCGCGTTATTGGGAGCTGCCCATATTTTGCACGAAGTGTTGTAGACACTTTTACAATCACTGGATCTGCTCCTCAGAAATATAATTGCAACCTATTATTTTATCATTTATTTTTATATTTTACCAAAAGTTTTTTCCGCAAAAGCATCCCCCGTCCCTAAAAATCTATCGCTCCAGGCGCCTATAGTGCTTGTGCGTAAATTCTCCATGGAGTACTGCAAACACACTTGGATCATGAAAGCGTACGTTTTAATCAGATGCCAGAGAATACATTTTTACTAAACCGAGGGTTATGCAAAACATGAAATCGAGTACATAACTTTGGAAACAGCTTATCGCATAACTTTTCTTTGACGATTCATCGAGTTCTTTCAAACATACAGCATGATAATCATCGAAATTGCGAAACAGTTTTTTTTGCAAGCACGCCAGTGGTACATGGGAAACTTTCAATTTTATCATTGGTCAGAAAATAATTTATTTTCTTCTTTAGATACATGAATCTGTTAAACACACACGAGGAAGAATTTAAATTTATAAAATGTATTTCTTCACATTCAAACTGCGGTCATTTAGGAGTTTTTCAATTTTATATGCTGGATTTTTTGGATTTGGGCATCCCTTAACAAATTGAGATTAATTTACCTTAGCTCATATTTTGAAATAATTTTGTTTTGAATTTGACATACTGAATAATTAAAAAGCGTTGAGTAATATTCAATGGTAATAATAAATTGAGTTTCTCAGCAGTCCTTCTAAATAATTTTCGTGCAAAAAACGTGCATTATACTTGCTCTGAGATGATACATAGGTGTATCTAATGTGTATTTGATTCTGAAGAAACGTATGATTAATAAAGTTTCCCGACGCTGAAATACGTAAACATATGTTTTTCAATATCTTACTGGTGTCAGTTCAGTAGTAGGTTTAACCTCTCTAAGGAATATGGTACTAAGATTGGTTTTCTATTTAACGAATTTCGTTGAAGTTTGAAGCATTATACATATTGCAAATTGAAATGTTTCTTTCGACTATCTTCTAAATATGGGAAATATATTCCATTGCACACCAATACGGACGTTGTCAGTACATTCATTTGCCCTTTAATGTATCAATTCTAGATGGTGGGTTTAGAAATAAACAAGAAGGAAGTAAAACTTAAGTATATGCGCGGTTATTTGCGTGTAGGTACTTCACCACAAGGTCATTTTAAACGATAAGTTAATGCCAGCGGAACAACATGGCGTCAGATGTACAATAGATACGTGCTAGTGACAAAAAGTTTGACTTTAATATGATACCCACTAATCTTAATGCTTTGCGACTATATAAAAGTAGTTTCAATAACGGCTATATTTCTCCTTCACATTAAGTCACGATTGTAAATGGTGGTGACCTTAAATAATATCACATTTGATAACTTAACAATATCTTTATTATAACAATAGCAGAAACGTTAAAATTGGACGTCACATTTCTACTACTTTGACATTCTGATGACCAAATACACAATTATATTAATGTTAATGGATTGACTGGTCTTCTTCGTATCACTGGTATATCTTTGGCATAAAATGCGTTGGAAATTATCCGTTCCCCAGATACAAATGTAAATCATGAAACCGAGGGCTATGCAAATCATGGAATCGAGTAATTCAGAAAACCGCTTGTCGAATAACATTGCTTTGACGATTCATCGAGTTCTTTAAAAGACATAGCATGGTAATTCATAAAGATTCCGAAACAGTTTTTTGCAAGCACACCAGTGGTACATGGGAAACTTTTAATGACATTATTGGTCAGAAAATAATAATTTTTTTCTTGGCATTCATTAACATACTCAACAAAACGACGGAGAATTTGAATTTATAAACATTTATAAATATTTATTTTCGTTCGAACTGACATCTTTTGGGAGTTTCGCCGGAGCTTTGTCGCCTCTTGTGGAGCTTAGAGTCTTAAGAAGTTCAGTGAAGTTCGGTTAGATGATATCATGAAACTACAAATTACGATTGACACAATGGAACTAGAAACTAAACACCTAGTCTCTTCACCAAATTCAGAAAAGCTTTAACAGAAGACTGATACATGTTTAAAACTTATCTACCATTCTTCATCACCCTAATGTACTTCATCTATTGTTCTTAACTCGTGATGGATAATGTGCACTTCATCAGGCTAAAGCGCGAAGTCTGCTTTGAAGCTGTTCATATTTCGGGCTTTATCCATCCATTTTTGATAATGTGAATATTAATCAGCTAATTCGTGAATTATCCAAATTCGAACTTAAACCATCCTTTTTTTGATAATGTGAACATACAAATCACTATTGATTCACGAATCAGCTAATTCGTGAACTAGCCAGATTCGAACTTTAGCCTACCAAATACACCAACTGAGCAATAGATGGAAACGAAAATTACACAACTGCCTTAAAAAATTCCAAACAATTGGGATATCAGTACGTTGCTTCGATCCTTACATTTGACCAACCATATATTCAGAGCAAGTTAAATAAAAGCTTTAGGAAAAATCGACAAAGCCAGTGAAGATCCCTTTAGATTATTGGTTTGAACATTTGGCGGCTGAAGGTCAAGATTCCAACGACCTCGACTGAAGCTCGTGAGTGCAACGTGCGGTGGGTTACATTGGTACGTGACGCTGTGAGCGACCAACGTTTCATGAACAGATGGAGAGGGATTCAGTCAAAAATAGAGTGCTCCCCCGTAACAGATGCAGTCGTCAAATCGTTGATAACCATCCACCGATAACAACTATTTTCGATCACCTCTTCATCATTAAAAGGAAGTACAAGAGAGTCGGTTACCAATTATTAATAATTTGGGATAACCTTTGTGGTTTCAACTGAGATTTGATGTAAATTCATTTTAAAAAAATGAAAATAAAAGTTTTCTTCCACAAGTTGAAAAAGAAAAATACTTGACATCAAACATATTTTTCACTTATAATACGGATGATTCTATATGTATCTGTTTTTATTTTTTCCTATACCAGGATGTATACGATCATTTTATTTGAGGTAGCAAGTTCTTTAAATATTTATATGTACACAAAAATTTATTATAAATTGCTGTAATCTTATTTGGTATTGGTATTACTAGATAATTAGCTATTTCTACAGAAAATGTAGAAGTGTTCTCGAAACATGTTTAGTAGTAAGAAGATGTTAAGAAAATTTATTTTCATTGGTGGAAGGGAATGTCAAATTATTCATTTAATCAATAGTATTAACAGTAATTTGTTGTTGTTTTTTGCATCAGATAAATACAAACACACTTCGGAGTTCAACTCTGGTGCACAATGTATGAAAAGTATGAATTTTGCTTCAGTGTATTAAGATATTCTGTTTTTGATCTAATTTAATTTTAATTGGTAAATGGGAATGGTAATCATAAAGTTCAATTATAGTGTTTTACTTGTAATATGATCTAGATATGCAATGCCAATAAAGGGACTTCAAACGATCCTAAGGATTGTACTGTCCATTTCGCAGTCTCTGATCGAACGTTGGAGAAAGTGATATTAACCCCAAGAACACAATGAATGAAGACAAGTAGAACATATGACTAGTTTCATTCACATGTTAAAACATTGCTTCAGGCGATTTGTCAATAAATGTTTTCGCAAATGTTTGCCGAATTCATGCTAGTATGTAAGTATCCTCAGATAAGATAGGAAACACAACTGCGATCTTAAATTTGTTTAAACATGATTTGGGGCAGAAACTCAATTCATCATGGCAGTAACTAAATAAAATTTGCAATATGTAAAGGTATTCAAGCTATGTATTTAAACGTTACTATTTTTATCTAATTTCATGAAAAAATTGAACAAATGACATTCATCACACACAGTTTTAACGCTATACTTTTTACACACATATTCGTGTCGTTCATGTGTATCAAAACTCAAAAAATATGAGCTCACAATGCAGACAAGAATAGAGAATTTGTAATATTCAAATTCATGATAAATACTAAGGATGCTCCACTGGCGCTGACAATCAAGAACGAGTGAAGAGGTTATTACGTGTTATCTCAATGCTGTGATTTTAAGCTTTTGAGGCTACCGATATCGTTTCCTGAAACGCATTTATTCATTTAACATTTATTTCCCTAAAATTCAACACTTGAAATCAAATGCGGAATTTAGAAACAACTTAGAGGTACGGCAGAAAATGAGGAGAAACCAAAACGTTACTATACGGCACTATTTGAACAATATTCCTGCTATTAAACATCAACAAATCACCGACTATTCACCAGTCACCAATAAATTTATCTTGTTTACTGAAATTTCTTAATATAATCTTCATATAAAAATCATCAATTTATATGAAATCATCCATTAATTACTATTTGACTAAAAATTTCAAAAATTCCTATGACATGTTTTTAATGAAAATGCCTGATTTTAATTAGTTTCTTTTAAAATACTTTTCACAATTAAACTCGTAGTACAATATAAATATTAAAACACAAAAAATTTGAGATATACCTATTTGTAGTAAACTAAATAAATAGGTTAATTACTGAAACAAAATATTTCTTTTACACGAATAAAATCATGTCACTCCGGCTTATTACAACTTTGCTTGTCAGTAAGTTAATATATACCCTGGCCGCGATTAACGGAACAGATAAATACATGTAGAAAAACAACTAGAGAGGCCATTTCAAAGGATGAAGGATGAACAATGAGAGATTGCTCAAGCAGGTCCATTACTACTCCCAAAAGGAAAAAGATGAATGGAAAGACCAAAGAAGAGATGGACAACTTTGCCGGAATAAGCTAGATCAACCTAAGCAATGCTGCTGCTGCTGATGATGACGACGAATTAAATATTGATATATTTCCAAAAAACACTTTGAAGGGTTGCAATAAAAAGAAAAGTACTTGAACAATACAAGGTGCCCATCGATGCACCAAACTGAGTTATTGATCCCAATGAAAACCCGCTCTAGTATGCATCCGAAAAGCTCAGGTAGTATCAGCGTTCATTCAAAATAGGAGAGCATTAAATTTGTTATATTATAACAAACTGTGTGTTGTCGCAAATCTTCCGACATCAACAAAAACATTTAAAGTACAATATATTTCAATTATTTAATCATACATGTAATAAAAATTATATGTATTCACGCAAGATAATAAATATAGTGTGGAGTAAGATCTTGACAATCGACTTTTAAATACTAAGTATCCCTCAAAGAATAAAATATATTACAAATATTTAAAGATAGTGTTAGTATGATTCCCACGTATTAACTTTTTATACACTCAACTTCGCGTAACAACGACGAAATTTAGAATTTGGAAATTGTTAATGGCAAGAAAACAAAGGGATTTCCAGAGCTCGTTCTAAAGACATACGGTACTTCGCAAATCAGCCGCAAGAGAACAATCGAATCGATGATTCCCCGGTGGATTTCATACAAACAAACCGAACCCGAAAACGATCTGCAAAGGTGAAAAGCAAGCACGTTGGGTTAAATCAAGTGCTGAAACAAGCGCGTGTACTCACTTGGCGGGCGGAGATCGAAGCCGAAGGACCGACGGAAGGGGGAGCGCTGTACTTCGAATGCTGGTCGTGTGTGAGCTGACGTGCTCCACCGCCCTTATATAAGGCCTCGCCCGCTCGCGCATGGCAGCGCCCCTGGCGGACAGGTGGGAGGCGGCGCGGCGGCCGGATGGCTTATCACGCCTGCGGGAAGCGGCGCACGCCACGGCACGGCGACGCTCGTTCACGCGGACGGCCCAAGCCACCCGATCGCCCCACGGCAGCACCGGGAGCGGGAGCTCAGTGCATCCACTGATGCCACTGCAGCGCCTCTGACCGGGAGGTCCTAGCTTCCCACTCCCCACGGCGGCAGGATTTTCGACACTAGCTTTTCAGCTAGGTCGATTTCAGTCGCTGTCTGAAGGAGAATTCTAGCGGCCGGCTGCTCTCATCGGTAGTTTTCCGTGGTTTCTCCGATCAACAGCAGGCGAATGCCGGAGCAGTACCTTATCAAACGGGCCACGGACCGCGCGCGATCTGTCCTTCCTCTTCCTTGTCCTATCCCCTCCCCTTACACACTCATTTAAACTAACATGCACTACACTATCACATATTCCGGGAGACCGGTCGGGAGCTTAGAGCTTGTTCCGGCTGGGGCGGTGCCCCGCTGATGGGAGAGTCCTGGTTAGGGGGAAACCCCACTAGCCGTCGGTAGGTCAGCGCCGGATCTCACCATCCAGCGGGGAAGATCACCGCCATCTCCCGATAAAACATGCACTACACTAACGGGACTAATGACCAAAGTAGTTGACGCGCCCGGAAACACGAAAACTCAATCAATCAATCAATCCCGACGGCAGCGGTTCTATAGTACGATTTTCCTAAGGATGAGCCAAAGTGACACTTCGTGAAATCAAGTGAACATCACATGTCATTCAGAGAAGTATCCCTCCGCCGCGACAGCTGTTCAGTCACGCCCCTTCGTAAAGTGCTAATGGCTCCTGTGAAAACATTCCTATGAAGAAGTCTAAGAGTTTCGCTGAGGTATATGCACGTACGTGAGTCCGGGAAATATTTAAATTTAATTACGTACGTGGAAAATCTCTTAACATGCTCTCAAAATCAGTAAAAGAAAACTGCCACGAATGTAAATAGAAAGAAAAATGATTTTAAGCCGGAAACACGTGCACCGGTACGCATCTCGCATTCAAGTCTCGGTTTTAAAATAAACATAATATTTATCACACAAAAAGTAAATTCAATGTAATATATAAAAAATATTTTTTACAGAAGAGCACATTACACTGCACTAATATCAATTATTTCTCGCAGCGTTCTATATTTTTGTCGGACAATGACACCACAAAAGGAAGTGTCGAAGCCATTTACAAGTTTGCCAACTGCAAACGAACGAATGAGGGAAGGGAGTCTAATGGGATCAAGGGCACAACGACCACAGAACCTTCAGTTATGTTGCCAGCACTATCTGCCACTTTGGCTCATCCTTAGGAAAATCGCTCTATAGAACACCCGTTCTATAGTTGCCAACAATGTTCATGTAAAAGGGAGGGCACTCGAAAAGAAACAACAACAAAAAAACAAACAAACAAAGGATATGCATTTGTTTTTATAAATATTTAATTAAGGGGAGAGGATGGGACAAGGAAGAGGAAGGACAGATCGCGCGCGGTCCGTGACCCGTTTGGTAGGGTACTGCTCCGGCATTCGCCTGGTGTTGATCGGAGAAACCACGGAAAACTACCGATCAGAGCAGCCGGCCGCTAGAATTCTCCTCCATACAGTGACTGAATTCGACCTAGCTGAAGAGCTAGTGTCGAAAATCCTGCCGCCGTGGGGAGTGGGAACCTAGGACATCCCGGTTAGAGGCGCTGCAGTGACATCAGTTGATGCACTGAGCTACCGCTACCGGTCGTCGTTAGTTCGTGAGTAGTAATAAATGGTATTAATTTTATTAGTTTATAAAGCAAAACGAGATGAGACGTCATCGCTTTATTCTATAAGGTTGGGCGACATGATTCCCTCACGCATTTTTGGACTGAACGCGACCAGTACGTAGGGTTTCATTCCCCGTCTGAGGCAACTTTTAGACTGTGAAATTCCTCAGTTAACGAGTTAAAATATTAACTCAGCGCTGGTGTTATAACTGGAGAAACTGGAACAATATACTAAAAGGGATGTGTTCTGTCTCAATCTCGCATCTGCTTGCTTTGTTCGTGAAGTAACCGGAATTGGAAGTCCATCACGCAGACGTATGACTACCGGAAGTCCAGTGCTATGTCAGTGCACTTCATTGCAATTCTAGTTCAGCTGCGTCAGATGTGCGTATTTTCTTTACATAATCGTAATACATAAAATGATGTCAGATCGTTTCATCTTTCCCTCATTCTTTCATCACTTCGTTTTGTTAAGGAGTAACTACGTAGTTGCTCTGACCGTCTTTTCGTTTCCGATGAGTGTATGAAGTAATAAGCTCGTCTTTGGAACGTAAGCTGCGTGTCTATGATTGATTGATTGAGCCCGTCAACTGTCAAAGACATTAGTCCCGTACGTAAAGACCGAGAGCGGTAGTTTAGTGCATCACTGATGTCAGTGCATCAACTGATGTCACTGCACCGCCTCTGACCGGGAGGTCCTTGGTTCGAATCCTGACGGCGGCAGGATTTTCAACCCTAGCTTTTCAGCTAGATCGAATTCAGTCGCTGTCTGGAGGAGAATTCTAGCGGCCGGCTGCTCTAATCGGTAGTTTTCCGTGGTTTCTCCGCTCATCACCAGACGAATGCCGGAGCAATACCCTACCAAACGGGCCACGGACCGCGCGCGACCTGTCCTTCCTCTTCCTTGTCATATCCTTTCCCCTTACACACACTTACACTAACATGCACTACACTACCACATATTCTGGGAGACCGGTCGGGAGCTTAGAGCTTGTCCCGGCTGGGGCGGTGCCCCGCTGGTGGGAGAGTCCTGGTTAGGGGGAAATCCCGCTAGCCGACGGTAGGTCGGCGCCGGATCTCGCCATCCATTGGGGAAAGATCACCGCCATCTCCCGATGTTAGACCTTCAAAGTAAGAACAATTCACATAAATTACTTAAAAATAAAGAACATTTCACAAAAAATGAGGGCCATGATCAGAAATAATTAAAATGTAATCATCAGTTATTTTGCGTGTGGTGCATTTATTTCATTAATAGTAACTTTTTTAACTTACCTTGAATGTAAATTTGCGTGTTATATGGCCAAGAGAAAACACATGCATTTCTTTCAAGTATGTTTGGAATTTGAATTTACTGCTTTTAATATTTCAGAATCAGATGTGAAAGATGTTTGAAATTCTTTGCACAGAATGGCCATGTTAATTGAGTTCATAAGTGCATTATTAATAAAACCTACCACATGCTTCTAATATCTTTTCATTTTATGATATGATAATATTAATGCAGAAATAATGTAGCTCTAGGTTGAGCAAGGTTAGAATATACACACGACGAATTTTTGAACCGCACACCATGTTCATGTTTATTTACTTCATAAGTGCATTATTAATAAAACCTACCACCTGTTCCTAATATTTGTTCATCTTTTGATATGATAATATTAATACAGAAATGATGTAGCTCTAGGTTGAGCGAGGTTAGAATATACACACGACGAATTATTGAAACGCAATATCTGTCTGTACTTTTCGATGATTTACGGGACAAATTGGCTTATATTACGGAAAGTAAATTTTTTCATAAATATGGGACAGTTGGCAACCCTAAAATGCTTCAGCCTCAGTCTACACATACGCATACAAAATTTGTTTGTCACTAACCGTGTTCTACACAAGTTCTCTACTAACACTGATGTAGAAAGGTATTGATGGAGTAATGTTGCAAATATTCACGTTTCGAGTTCATCAAACTCGTAAGAATGAATAACAAAATATTTCATTATCTTTTAGGTATTGTCTTGTAATTTAAATATTTTCTCCGTGATCAGCAAGAACGGTGTTGTTTTGGCACCCAAAAGAGGAATGGCCGCGGCCACGAAGGTTTTCATGACTTCTTCAATCGACCTGAACTATTTCTGACCACAGCGCCCCATCTAATGTATGAATAAACTGACTTTTATGCCTTTAAGTTCTTTTCCGGATTCGTCTGCTGCCTTCATCTACCCTTTGGGGTTTCTGATCATTCCAAAATATTAGGCGATAAGTTGATACGTAGTGAAGTTTTTATATATCATGGGTGCAAGTTTAAAATAAGGCTAGGTTTTAAAATTTGTATTGGCGTCATTTACATGCATTCAAAAAGCGATTTAACGGAGTTATCTTTGTATAAATTTAGCTTAAGATCTAATAATTGTTAAGTTGTAATATCAGCGCATGTTGAATTTAAAAATGATTCTTATTCCAGTATGACTCAGACACGTCTTGTTTTGCAGCGTTGTGCAGTTAACTTCCCTTTGACATTCGTAGCTAAAGAAACTTCACATAAATAAATATCGTTGATTGGTCTCGTGTTATTCCCAGAATTACAACTGTTGTTGAGTATTGTAAGGCAACTCTTTGATAAACTGCCTAGTATAAGGACATAAAACTCTTAATACTACATGAAGATAAAAACATGCTGATTTTCAAAAAGTTGTACATGCACTATATTTTAAGCTAACGTAATTAAATGGTAATTTTAACGAAAGTCAAGTTTTGATTTTTTTTATAATAACAAAGGTCGAAGGAGAAGAAGTACTGTATATTAAGCACATATAAATTGTGTCGATAAATTACAAATACTTTAAATTCTTAATAATTTAAATGTACAGTATATTTTAGTTTACAAGGAATATCACCGATAGAATTTACGTAATCAATATAACATGGCGGAAATAATTTACTTTATGAACTATTCACAATTCCTTCAGATGATAATGCTGCTAAAACAGAAACTAAATCTAATTGCAATTAGTTTTAATTTGCATGCCGTCTGCTACATTCAATTTACATTCTCTTCATTAATTCCTTAAATATAAATTTTAATTTATGTTGTTCTATGGAAACGAGTAAAAGGGATGAAGTATCAAGTAATGACGTAAGGTATTTACAGGTTCGCAATACTTGGACAGCGCACTCATAAACACTAATAAAATGACATAAATATTGTAATAATAATAATAATAATAATAATAATAATAATGATAATAATGATAATAATGATAATAATAATAATAATAATAAATAATAATAATAATAATAATAATAATAATAATAATAATAATAATAATAATAATAATAATAATAATAATAATAATAATAATAATAATAATAATAGCCGATCCGGATAACCGAGATCGCTAAGGAAGTAGTGCCGTGTCGATCTCGAACAATCACGGGTTGGAGTCCCGTGTCGAGCGTTGGTGTGTTTGTGTATGCCTGTATGTTTGTGTCGTCCATTTACCCTTCATTATCATCATCATTCCATTTCGCATCCTCCCAGACTAGAAACCTTGGGAGATAAGAAATTGGATTCAGCGTAGAATGATGATCTCACCAAAAGGCATCTCATCCACTTGCCACAGGATAAACGTAGCTGAGCCTCGGTTAGTGCAAGTGTACGTCCATGAAGTCCTAGCTGGTCAATTCGCGACCAAAAAATGATAATAATGACGTTCATTTGATTCATTACAAAAGTGTCATATTAAAAAATATATCCTTTTTTTGTAAAGAATGAATAATTTTAATTAAACACTGGTACTTCATGAATCGGAGAGAGAGAGACAAGAGAAAAGGAGAAGGAGAGACAAGACAAAAGGAGAAGGAGAGACAAGACAAAAACGTAGAGGGTGAGACCAGACAAAAGAAGGAGAGTCAAGACAAAAGGAAAAGGAGAGACAAGACAAAAGAAGAAGGAGAGACAAGAAAAAAGGAGAAGGAGACAAGACAAAAGCAGAAGGCGAGTCAAGGCAAAAACAAAAGGAGAGACAAAACAAAAAGAGGAGAGACAAGGCAAAAGAAGAGAAAGCGAGACAGACAAAAGGAGAGAGAGAGAGACAAGGGGAGAGAGAGAGGCAAGGCAAAGAGGGGAGACAAGACAAAGGGCGAGAGACAAGGTAAAGAGGAGATACAAGATAAAAGGAGAGAGACAAGACAAAAGAAGAGACAAGACAAAAAGAGAGAGACAAGACAAAGGGAGAGAGATACGACAGAGAGGAAATAGTACAGTTAATAATTCATTTTTCTTCGCAAAAGGTGAGGAGGAAGATTTTATTGTATTGTTGTGTTTTGTTTATATTTTTATTAGTAGAAAATCACCTCCAATTACTGCGGAAAAGTTTTAGTAGCTAAAAAACAAAAAAAAAAAAACGGCATTGGCAAAAAAATTGATATTTCTATTTCGCTGTCTTTGTTTCCCTCATTGTCTTTCTTTGCCTCAAATTTCAGGCATTTTTTTGTTTTTCAGTCATCACTTTTTAACGGTTGATCTTAACTTTCAAGAGGAACTTTCAAACGCGAGTTTAACCTCAAAAAGTATTAAAAGCGTTAGTATTAATGTTTATTTATAATAATCTTAAGAATTCAAAAATACTACATTAGAGAGACCATTAGTAATGTGGGGCAACTTCAGAATAAAATGGAAAATTTGATGAAATTTTAAAATCTCGTAGCTGTTACTATTTACTTAAAAATAATTTATAATGGAAACTTGTAGAGAATTTTATGACCTTTAAAAGTGTACATTACTATTATGCGCTAAGATCAACCGTTAAAAAGGAATGGCGCAAAAAAATGCCCGAAATTTGAGGAAAAGAAAGACAATGAGAGAAACAAAGACAGCGAAAGAGAAATATCAATTGAAAAAGACAGAAGAAGAGAGAGGCAGTGAAAAAGAAAAGAGAGTGGAAAGAAAAAGAGAAAAAGCTAAAGAAAGATGGAGAAAACAGAGAGAAAGACAAAACGAGAGAAATGGACAAAGTGACAGGAAAAGAGACACAGAGAGAAAAGGCAAAGAGAGAGAAAAGGCAAAGAGAGAGAAAAGGCAAAGAGAGAAAAGGCAAAAAGAGAGATAAGGCAAAAAGAGAGATAAGGCAAAAAGAGAGATAAGGCAAAAGAAAAAAAAGGCAAAAGAAGAGAAAAAGCGAAGAGAGAGAAATGATGTGCGAAACGGAGAGAGAAACGACAAAGAGACAGAAACGGCAAAGGGAGAGAAACAACAAAGGGAGAGAAACGACAAAGGGAGAAATAACAAAGAGAAAAAGAAAAAGAAAGAGAAAAAAGACAGAGAAACACATTTGGCATATGAAAAATTGAATGAAGACTTAATATCTCTGACTGTACCGTATTTACATCCAGATCATTTTCATAACTGAAAGCATTCTTTTCAGTGTATCTGAGCCAATTGAAATTATTCATGTAAGTTTCCTTGCATTTGCAAAAAACGCCGAATTTTTTCAGAAAATGTTGTGTCACCTCTCTCTTATTTTTCTATTGTGTCACTAAATACATCCCTGTTAATTTCTTTGTATGTCAACCAATGTCGACAGGGAAATTCGATAAATATGGAAGGAACCACTTGAAATTCCCGTTTTCCTCCACCGTTCAGTTGGGTCACACGCGAAAGGTTAAAGCATTGCATACATGTTTTAACAGCCACAGAGCCACGGAAAAAACATCTCATCTGTTCCCGAAATAAAAGTACTACAGGGTATTTCAACCACTAATCTCCGTTGGTATAGGTTTATCTGGATAGACTTTAACGTAAGAAATGGCGAAGTTTAATTAAGATATTGCTTTGCGAAGTCAATTTGCCTCCGATTAATTGTAAGTACATATTTGCCACGCTCTTGTCTCATTTCCTAAGTCATAATAGGACCTATACCCGTCACATTTATTCTACAGATGGCCATTAAAGTCAAAGGAGGTAGTTGCTTTCTAATAACCATCTAACTCGAAGCAGGAGCATACATTTAGTACTAAAGTACAAAGGGTGCAAAATGCTATGATGTGGATTGTATAATTGGTGTACGTACATGTAGACCGTTTATCCACTTAGTAGGGATTAAACAGTATTGTATCATTCGTTCTTTAGTTAATATTAGATAGTGTTTTGCTGCAATAACACAACTCGAGAATAAACTAGGGTAATGTTATAAATATTCATTTTTTGCACATAATCTTGTGATTTTGTCAGATAACCTTTTGACTTTGACCATTACTATTATTTTAGCGCATTATGGATTGGTTTGAAATAGGATCGCAGTCATAGCCGGGTTGATTCAATAGAAACGGAAATTGATAAAGATGATAATCCCAGCCATCCTCAAGTTCCTTGTTATGAGAATCTTGTGGCCGAGGAAACTTCCGCGTCGCGTATTACTGCATAATTACCTTCGCAGAACAAGACAAAAAAAAAAGACGTGGTTTTCGTTGCAAACACAGACATCTGTGACGTATCCGGATTGCATCTCCCAGTTTCCATTAGCCTTTTATCTACTTTTGAAATCTTGGAAGGTCTTTTAATTTTTAAGCCGGACATTTACAATATAACAAACTTTATTAATGATTTTTCATATTTATAGACCAACATTTCGAATGTCATTGGCTTTCATCAGCAGGGTCTAATGAAAATAAATGTATAAATATATTAATTTAACACAACAAATGTACATGCTATAAATTGTAAACAACATTTAAAATAATTAATTAATTATATTTTAAAAGTTCAGATAGAGTAAGGAAAACTTACGATTTTTGGAATTCTATTGTAACGAATATTCTTAATTTACTGAAACTAATTTCTACGTTAGAACAGCTCCAAGGAAAAGGGAAAAGGGGATCATGATCTTTCTTTAAAATGTGCAAAATGAAAATAATTATGTTTTAGTTAGATTACATACACAGTTCAGACAGTCACCTGTGATCAAGGCTTTATCTCGACTTTCGAGATCATTTCTTTGCGATACTCATGATTGGAAACTGAAACTGGAATGGAACTTAACGAAAATACTTCCTTCTTCCCCGTCCCAAAACACCCGTCGGGATTGAATTGAGCTATGCCTTCTCATGTAGTCAAAAGTGAAAGGGGATTGACATGGACGTGGGTGTGAGGGAAACCTGACCGCGGGATACAGTCGGCCGATTCGTGACATCGTCTGCGCTCGCTGGTGGGATTTATTTTATTTATTTATTTTACGTCAAAAACAGTTAAAAACTGCATGTGACGTGCTATGGGGAGAAGTGAATTCTGTGCATGTTTTCAAAATTCTGTGATTCCTACCCTAAGCCATAGACTAATTGAATTTTGAATACAGAAAAAAAATGACTGTTTTTTTGCAAGGATTGTTAACAAAAGTATTCGCTCCGATGTAATAATAGTACATTATGAAATGATGATGTAATGATGGGTGAGTGTGATATTACGATTCGAGTGTGATATTAAGATTCGAGCAAGGTACGAGCGAGTATCGTAAACTTCACACGAGTGTATTAATACCCATAGCATCGAGTTTCATACGGTACTTTTTCTATGACTTATGATCACTTTTATAAGTTAAACGTTTACGTTGAATCGTTTCGTAGCAGTTGACATGCATGATTCAGCCAAGGCCACCTAGTGGACAGGTACCCTATCGGTCGCAGGGAGCTTTGATTTACCAGCCCGCCTGCGAAAGAGTACAAAAGTTGCGGCTATAATTCCGAAGTCACTATTTTCCCTTTTTCTCTTATTTCTGGAGGCACCAACTCATCCTCCAATTCACTATACATTTCAAACTAAAGAATTGGTCGGTTTTAAGGACAAACACACGGCAGCAACTATATAACACACAAGAACTTGCGTTCTGATCTTAACGTCAGTCAAATGTTTCCTCTTCCACCACCACTGCGCTAGTCAAATAGGATCAAAGTAAAATTACATCCAATTTATTTTAAATAATATTCGACGTAAAAATTACTAATAATAAAAGAAATTAACAAATATAATATTAATGCAATTTTAATGTACACAATCTAGTAAAACATTTACTACAACGATTCTCAAGGATTATTGAAGTGGATTATTTGGTTCGTTAACTTCTCTGTGATTAGTCAAGAACCTGTATCATAATGAAATCTGTATC
Organism: Teleogryllus occipitalis; assembly: GCA_011170035.1. Lineage (NCBI taxonomy): Eukaryota > Metazoa > Arthropoda > Insecta > Orthoptera > Gryllidae > Teleogryllus > Teleogryllus occipitalis. The sequence goes on along the minus strand of BLKR01009051.1, from coordinate 195,264 downwards.
GTAATGAGTATCATTGTGCAACTGGTTGCAGCAAACAAATGACAGCATTATACAATGGGAGTAGAAAAAATGTATTTTGAAGGGTAAATCAGCAATAAATTGGGTTCTTATCCGTCATCAAGCCCTACGTTAAGGAATAATACTTCCTGCCGCGACAACATGGAGAACGATAATTTGAATAACTATATTTCCCACTGAATTCTAGAAGCCGTGTACAGAAAGAGAAGTTACATTTATGTCCAGAAGCAACTGAATAAGTAAAACTCGTATATAGGGAACAAGCTTCCTGCCTGGGTGCCCCTCCGGGTCAAGAATAAAGAGCTAATAACTGCTGCCGGCGCGGCGTTTGAAGACCTATGGAGTAAGAAAGCCCTACAGTTATGCAATATTAGCAATCGCATTTGTAATAAACCAGTGATTCCCAATATTTGTCTTTCATCGACCCTTCTTAATAAAATGTTTCCTTTATTGACCCCCTTACGTTATGTCTATAACATACAGCATCCATAATCATGACACAAAGATTGAACATGGATGCTTTAAAAATAATAAGCTCGTACCCAATATTCTCGTAATTTTTCTCCATTTTTCAATTATCGATCTCCATTTTTCAATTATCGAAGATGCTTCCGCTTTTGAGTGGCTAAGTTTCTAATCTCCATTCAAATGCAATGATTACAAAATGTTAAGTGATTTTTAATATCGGGTCATAACATTTCTCCAAAACGTGTTGTGAAGAGTTTCTTGAGGGATAGAGTATCATCGGCAATGCATAGTTATACTTTTTGGACTTTTCTAAACATCCTAATGACTGAGGATGAAAGAATGGAATGGAAGGAGAGGAGCAAATTTGTAATTTAGTATTACACCTTTGAGTTTAGAAAAAAAGTTAATTGAATTCATTAATTTTTTTAAATCAGTGGGGATCTTGATTTCCGTAATAAGGCACCGGTTCGTATTCAGCTATTGACCTCCCAATTGACCCCTTTATCATCACTGACCACCTTCAAAATTTCCTCGATCCCCAGAGGGTCTACACCAACACCATTGCGAACCCCTGTAATAAACTATTTCATATAGCTTGAGCTCTAATCAAGAAGCCGCTAATTGGCAATAATCGTAATGTTTTCCCATGTGACGCCACTATTCCACTCTTCGCGCTACTGCAGCTAGTGAGTGCACTGGATTTGGAGGAGAAATGGATTTCTGGATTCTTTCTGGATTTGGATGAGAAATTAGAGCGGATTCAAGGGAAGCTGCCAGTGCTCGTACGAGTGCCGGGCCTCCGAAACGGGCAACTTCCTCGTGCACGTGTGGTTGAAGTGCCTGCCTTAATGGATGATGTCCTGGGATAGAAAAAAGGTCTGTGGTTATATGGTGCTAAAATACAACTCTGGAAGTCTGCTAACTCCCTCTGAAGCACTCCATATTCTTCTTTCATTTTTGCCTCTTGCCTCCAAATACTGCGTGTCACATATCGAATATGGTTGTGTGCATTTGAATCATCCTTTTCTTTGTCCTGTCCCCTTTCTATCCTATTCTTATTTCATGTTTGCCTCTTGTCTCCAAATACTGAGTGTGCATATCGAATATGGTTGTGTGAATTGAAATCGTTCTTTTCTTTGTCCTGTCCCCTTTCTATTCTATTATTTCATTTTTGCCTCTTCCCTCTAAATACTGCATGTAAAATATCGAATATGGTTATGTGCATTTGAATCTCTCTTTTCTTTGTCCTGTCCCCTTTCTATAGGTGCGCTTTGACCGATAAGCACACCATTTTTCGAGATATTCCCGAAAATTTGAAACCGTGCACACTTAAATTCTACTTCAATAGGTAGGAAATAAATATGGGGATAGTATTTACAAAATCTCGGGTAGACAGTAGCTTTTGTCTTGTTTCGAAGGTCAAGTGTACACAATCAATAATCGGAATAAAAGATTAGATTTGAATAACAGAAAATGTCTTTCTTTAACATATCATAAGCTGAGAAAAGAAGCTCAAATACTGAAAGACAAAATATTCTACCTTTCAGTGAAAGTCCAATCGAAATGGTTTAACCGTTCCCAATATTAAGCCCGGACAAATAGACAAAAATTGTAAATCATGTATGAAGGTTTTATGCACGCATGCATGTATATGTCTTTTTTATGGTCGAATTAATCTGACTTTCTTCAGCAATCGGTATTGCCAGGCCTGGGTCCTGTTTTTACTTCCTTGCTACCGCTTACGCAGTAGAGAGAAAATTATGTAATGCTGCGCGAAAAATGGCGTATTTTCGGCAGATACACTCTTATTACAGGTTCCTGGTAACAGAAGATGGATAAATCCTGTTGCTAAATTTACAAAAAATCCTCTAACACCCTGTGTAGCCAGAATCCATGTTTTTGGGGTCCTTGATACAGAAATTTCAAATTACGGCAAAATGTGTCTGTCAGTCTGTCTGTGAAAAATAGTTGCGGGTAAACTGTTAAGTCAATTTTCTCGAAAATTGATATTCCCCAATCGGCCTGCCTAATGTCGCGACTCCTTGAATTTGAAATCGATATTTGAATTTTAGGGGGTACTTTACATCAAGCCCTTGGGACATTTTCGAAATTTTCAAAAAAATTGCTCCATCGTTTTTGATTAAATGTTCTTGGATAGTGTGAAAAACGTTTAAGAGAACAGGTCTAATTTTCGTTGAAAACTGATTTTTCGAAAATTGAAAAAAAGTTCAAGATTTTTTTCAGCGTCTTCCTACAACTTCAATTATGTAGATATAGATTTTTACCCTTAATCAAAACTATTCCTTAAAGATAGATTTTGAAACATGTTCATGCACAATTTTACAAATATTTGAGTATTTTTCACCTAATTAGCGCGTAAATATCTGTGAAAAAGTACGTGCTATTTTAGCACCGCTAGTTATATATTATCCACACCTGGACACACGGGAGACATGTAGCAAGCTCGACATTCCCATAACCGTTCCTAGCTTTCTTGCTCTGCCTGACCTCTTTCTTTCGTCACACAGGTATTGACACTGAGACGATTTGTACTAAACCTACGACTTCATTGTTGTCCCGGTCGGGTATCGAAGCCGGGGCAGCCTTACAGAAAGCTAGCACGCAGTTCATGTGCCATCCGAGCGCAGGCTGTGGGTTTATAACATGCAAATAACGAAATGAACAAGAGCGGTATTTTGAAATCAGACAGATAAATTTAAATTTTATTAATATAGTTTATAATTCCGTTGGCTGTGTAGGATGGTAGGCAGGGGAAACGAAATATTCCAAAAAATCGCGCCATAGATTTCTTTTCCTAAACACTTATTTAACATGCGGGGAGCGGAAGTTGAATTCCGATCTCCAGAGCCGAGATGCTACCGCGTCCATTACGATACAGGACACTCCCCCTTAATGTTGTATTGTTTCATTTGATTAATTATTTCGTGTTTCCGGGCACGTCAACGGCATTAGTCTCGTAAATGTAGTGCATGTTTTATCGCTGGAGTGGCAGTGTTCTTCCCCCACTGGATGGCGAGATATGGCGCCCACATAGACGTCGGTTTGCCAGTTTTTCCGTTCCCTGTATTGCCCACCAGTGGGGCACCGCCCCACTCGGACAAGCTCTAATCTTCCGACTAGTCTCCCGGCATGTAAGTGTAGCGTAGTGTATATAAGTGTGTGTTAGGAAGGGGTGAGGATAGGATAAGGAAGAGGAAGGACCGGGAGCGGTAGCTCAGTGCATAAACTGATGTCTCTGCAGCGCCTCTGACCGGGAGGTCCAAGGTTCGAGTCCTGACGGCGACAGGATTTTCGACACTAGCTATTCAGCTAGGTCGAATTCAGTCGCTGTCTGGAGGAGAATTCTAGCGGCCGGCTGCTCTGATCGGTAGTTTTCCGTGGTTTCTCCGATCAACACCAGTCGAATGCCGGAGCAGTACCCTACGGACCGCGCGCGATCTTTCCTTCCTCTTCCTTGTCCTATCCTCTCCTCTTCCACACGCACTTACACCAACATGCACTACACTACCACATATTCCGGGAGACCGGTCGGGAGCTTAGAGCTAGTCCCGGCTGGGGCGGTGCCCCACTGGTGGGAGAGTCCTGGTTAGGGGAAACCCCACTAGCCGACGGTAGGTCGGCGCCGGATCTCGCCATCCAGCGGCGGAAGATCACCGCCATCTACCGAGCGAAAACATGCACTACACTAACGGGATTAATGACCAAAGCAGTTGACGTGCCCGAAAACACGAAAAAATCAATCAATCAATCAATCAAAAAGAAGAAGTGCAGTGACATCAGCGGATGCTTTGAGCCTTCACAGCCGATTCCATACTCTTTCTATTTGAAATCACTTCCCTTTCCATTTGCATTAGACTTTCTAAAAATGTGTGCGCTATGCTCTTCTCTCGTAACAAATCGACTATTCAAGTACTTTTATCTAATATTAATGAAAGATAATATACTTTTGTCAATCAGTAAAGTAGAAAACGGAGCCACGAGCACGGAAGGAGGAAGATGAAACACGAAAATTTATCGATACTGTGTTTATCGCGTCTTCAGATGTTAGAAATAAAACGTGCATAAAAGATGTTTGTTAACATTTTACAACAAGAAATCAGTAGTTTATTTAATTATAATCTGTACATATCAACACATAAAAAGTGCAACAAATTTACATAATGAATAGTTTAAAAAATTAAATTACATTTATTTTTGTATTATTATGATGTTAACGTTTCAAGGAATACATTGATTATTCTGGAACAAAAGTACTTCAGACGTTTTTGCTCTTACCTAAGAAGATTGTGTTTTCCATTAAAGGTTTAAGGTTAAATACCTACCAGTCTCAGAGCAAAACATATTCGTAATTTGTTTCGCTCTTGCTTAAGACAATAGTCTTGAAGCAAAAACTAAGCGGTTATTCCTTTAGGTTCCAATGTAAATTCCTTAAGAAATAGTAAATTTAAATTATCTTAATTATAAAATTAAAAGCCGACGTGGATGGCCCAGGTGGCTAAGAGCGAGTACCGACTCAGCGCTTCGGTCCGAAGGATCGCGGGTTCGAGTCCCGCCTTGGGCAGGGTTGCTTGTCCCTTGACTTTGTATGTGTTGTCGCGGAGGGCCTCGCGTTCTGCTGACCCCAGATCAGAGGAGCCCGCCAGTGTGTTGGTCTAATGTATGGTCGAATATGCGTCCCATCCGGACGTAAGGGTAACCGGCTGTTGGCTGGATAAAAAGCCCCAGAAAAAAAATTCATGATTTTCTCCACGAACACCAACGAAAGGGTGAGAAATTTTTGAGAAAGTTGTTGCGGCTTCATGCAACATTGCAAACTCATGGATGCGACTTCATTGCAAACTCATGGATGGAGAATCTCGTGTTCATTTCAAATGATCGAGGAATATCAATTTTGGAGAAAATCAGTTGAACAATTTTGGCGCTAGTTTTGATCACAGAGGGACTGACGGACGTTTTACCGTCGATCGGGTGTTCGGTAGCAAGAACTCATAAGACAACGTGTTAGAGCAAGTAATTAACTATACACAGGAACATGATTTATCAACTTTTTCGTCGGGGACCTGGCAATGAGAGTTTCTCTGTAAAAAAGTCGTCGTTTTTGGTGGATGATTACCATACTTTCTCTTCTTACAAAGTAAGAATGAGAAAGTAAAACGTTCTCTGCAAAAGGGGGCACCGAGGGGTCGAAAATGTAGTTGTCCCCTCTTGTTTTGAGTGGCGCGGACCGAAGCTTAACAATATTGAAATGTTTACTCACGCATAGTTCCAGCCTAAAATGATGTAACCAACAGTTCAGAGTTTGGTTATTTGAAATTGGACTCCAGAATAAAGCTATTTCCAACATTAAAACGATGATTTATACAGTGCTGAACGTTCGCACGGGTACAACTAGTCTTAAATAATTCTGGTACTACCTTCCATTACTACATCCAAATCTTCGGATATCTTTCACGCTGTCCGTAGAGATTTACACAGTGGCAGCCACTGTCAAGGAGACGATCGGCAGCTACCTATCCTCTTGCACACGATGCTTACCGATGGGGCCGAGGTTGTTCGTTGTGACGTCGCGAAGACAGACCGGAACGACTAGCACGCAAATCCATTCGGAAATGACCGGTGCAGACGACATAAATGGGCAGTTAGCGGAGTGTGACCAGAACCTAAAGGGCTCAATTATGAGCCGACGTGACTGCAAACAGAAATTAGCCCGTGGGTGAAGGCAAATCCCAGCGATTCATTGAATGCCTACGAAGACATGTCTGTTCGAATCATTCCTCCTTACGAGAATGACGTAGCTGGCGCGGATCGAATTTGGTCTTAGATTCGGAGAACTGACGTCAAAGATAAGAAATAGCCAAATTGTAAAAATAAAAATTCCATTTCCGGAGCTGAAGACTGTTTGGTTATGATTTGCTGCAGGAGACCGCGTCTTGTTTAATGGTACCTTTTATGGGATGATGATGATGATGATGATAATGATTGCCGATTGAATTCCGAAAACGGCAAGGGCCTCCTGTCAGAACATACGTGTTGTTCTGCTTATCTCTAAAGGTGATCAAACCAGTGAGAGTTCGATTCCTGCCTCAGACCTATAATTTTATGAGATACCGGGACCAAATTAACCCTTGGTGAGCGATCTTCAGGCAGGGGAAATTACAATACAATTCAATTCATTATTTAACAGCTGATTTTGCTTAGGGATGGAAAAAGTCTAAATTTCATTGTAAATTCAGAAAGTATTGGTAAACAATATTGTTAAGAAAAAATTGATGCAACTTATCCTTTTTTAGAGAAAATTATGTAGTAATTAGTAGTTCGTATTGATGCCAAGTAGTAAAACATCAGTCACACAAACAAACATCACTATTATTTTACATTTTTCAAATTGTGTGTTCATAAAATCACAAGAAACAAGGTCTAAACTAAAGAAAGCTTATTGAGAGCCATAACTGATCATACTACTAATTACAAACAAAAATATCAGATAAATAATCATATATAATTTCAACTCATTTATGGTTACAAAAACATTTTTTTCTGTCAGTAGAAGAAAGCAAAACACTCATATATTGTACTATTGATTAGAGTAACCTGATTTATTCACATTTCCATTTCCATGAAAAATAATACGGAAAACTTTTTCTTCTAGTTTATTTATTGTCGTTTCAATGTCAATGGTCATTAGCAACAACTGCATTTTACAATTGGTCACAGGAGAAGTAGTGTACAGTTATGATAACATAATTATTAACATTTACAATAATGTTTATATTATTTGACATTTCCGGGTTTGTAGGCCGTGGTCTAACGGAGACTTGTCTATACGTTTCGCCTGCAACTGTGGCAGGCATCTTCAGTGGCGTTGCTGGCGGGGGCGAAGTGTTCTGCCTGGCAGCACCGCGTTGACAGTCAACGTTGGTGGGGTTTCCCCCCAACCAGGACTCGCCCACCAGCGGGGCACCGGCCCAGTCGGGACAAGCTCTAAGCTCCCAACCGGTCTCCCGGAATATGTGGTAATGTAGTGCATGTTAGTGTAAGTGTGTGTGTAAGGGGAGAGGAGAGGACAAGGAAGAGGAAGGACAGATCGCGCGCGGTGTTGATCGGAGAAACCACGGAAAACTACCGATCACAACAGCCGGCCGCTAGCATTCTCCTCCAGACAGCGACTGAATTCGACCTAGCTGAAAAGCTAGTGTCGAAAATCCCGCCGCCGTCAGGACTCGAACCTAGAACCTCCCGTTCAGAGGCGCTGCAGTGACATCAGTTGATGCACTGAGCTACTGCCCCCGACCTATACAAGGTTTCTTGTTGATTTTGTCGTATTTTATTATATTTTACATTGCTTTTGTTTTGATATTTGAGTTCAAAATATCCTGATCGTGTTTCATGATTTTAGCCTGCCTCATGACTTTTCTTAACAATGATTTGTATTTTTTTAAAGTAGAGGAGGAAATCTTGAGATAAGTTATGATGTTTAGAAATGAAAGAAAGAATTTGCTTCTTTTTACATGAAAGATTGGATGTTGTTGTAGGTATAGTTTTTTGTTATAATAATAGAATTGTTTGAGTCAAAAGAATTTTCAGGTAGGTGTTCCTGCTATTAATAAGTAAGAGGAAACTTTGTAGAGGTATTACTAAAAGTATTTTTGGTGGGCGCAATAAGCTCTTCCGTTTTCTTGATGTGAGCATTGTCATTTACAGTGTTGTCTTCACTTCTGTCCGGTTTCTTCTTTTTTTAGGTTTTGTAAATTCAAACTGTGATGAAGTATCTAAAGGTAAAGCTATTTTTTGTAACTTGGGAAATTGATGCTGTTGGTAGTAAGTTTTTCAGATCCATTGTGTGTTTCAACAGATTAAGTAGGATGTTACAGTGGTTGAATTGTAGGAAATTTGTTTACATCAATAGACACTGGAGTTGAATGGGGCGTAGTCTAGGAAGATGCCCGGGTGATTTGCACAAGAAGCAGATCATATCGTCAGTTAAGAAGACTGTAATTAGTTCCGTCATGGAATACTGTTGTTGTTTCAGGGAGTTTGTTTACATATTTATATATACTTGTCTCCTAAAACTCTTATTATTACAGAAGCCAGATATTCCAGATTTAAGGACCGAGATTTTTGAATTAATTTCTATGTTTCTTTTGGTCAGTTCATTTGCAATTAATATGTGGTATTACGGAACAAACGTTTAAATTATAACCTTTTGATTTTATTGATAAGGTTTTTTTAGTTTATTTACTGTCGCATCAACAGCGATGGTCATTAGCGACAATTAAATAATACATTTGGTTTTAATTACAATAATAACAACTATGTTAACAAAAATTGACCTGGTTTCTAAATTATTGACAATAGTTAATAACTATTATATATCTGAAAATATTTGAATTTTTGTGCAAAAATTAAGGATTTTTTCTTGGTATTTAGGGGATTCCAAAATTAAGGCAAATGAGTCATTCTGCAGAATTTGTTGTTTAAGAGTGTTGTAATGATGGCAGTGGTTAATTGCATGGTTTAAATTAAGAAGAGTGGAGTTGTCACATTGGTTGCAGGTGGGAGGAGGGCTTTTGTTAAATTGGTGTATATGACTCAATTTGCAGTGTCCAGTTCGGATTCTAGATATTGCTACTTGTTCTTTTCTATTTAATTCAGCACTTGTTTTTAAATTGAAGAAATTTCCTATTTGTTTATGGAGTTCACTGGCTTTGATCATGGACCACTTGCTGTTCCATCTGTCTTTCATTAAGATATCAACATGTTTCCAGATAATTGATAAGCGGTCTCATGCTCAATACGTGTTCTTTAATGTTCACAGTGCTGTAATTTGCAGTAAGGTTTTCTGCCCACTTACAAACACTCATATTTTTTTAAGAATTTATTTAATATTGCTCTATTCTTCTGTTTTTTTAATTACAAATAAATAATTTGTTTGACATGTATCTCACGTCGTTAAATTTACATTCTATATGTATGTCATTGTTCAATGCGTTTTTTAACACATGAACTTCAAAGTATCTCTAATGAAGATTTTTTAAATGTTCATAAGTTCTCCATAATCCTTGAGTATAATGGAACTGAATTGGCGAATATTCTGAAATGTTCGAACAAAATTTTCTCATAAACTATGGAACAATTTTCTCCGAAATTCTCTACAATGTAAAAGAGTTCAATTCTCTTCAATATTCCAATAGCTTGATTTTGGCCAAGTTATCTGGAGCCCCAATATCAAAATAATGCTGAAAAATGTAGGTGGGTTAAAAACACAAATATAATAAAAAGTATCTATTGCAGAAAAACGAAAAGTAAACCATCGTGTCAATTGAAAAGTTTTCAAAATATTTTGGTTATAACATTTTGCTAATTATTGTAAATATTACCGGGAATGTGATTTTTCTACATTCAGTCGCCTAGGAAATTCGCCAGGGGTTAAATTCGAAATTTTGGGGTTAAATTCGAAACCATGACAAGAATGAAAATTAAACAATGTATTTGTTTTGATGCAGTCTGAAATATGAACACGACTGCAATTTGCCGAGTAAAATATTGAAATAATATTATGTAGAAGTGTGTGTGTGTCATAATACTTATTCGTGTTCTGGTTTAAGTGTCATCCCAGTGAATTACTTACGTAGTGATTTTTCCACGTGCATCCGGAATAATTTTATTACTGAAATCGTATGCTGTTTAGGGTTGCAAAAATTGTACCCATTACTCCTGCGTATCAATATATCAAACCGCTATAAGGTACGTAAGGTGAAACCGCTATAAGGTACGTAAGTAATTGAGTAATTAAACTTTCACAGTGATTGGTAAAGCTCTATTTTGCGTTCATCATTTTTAAATCGTTTGTAGTTAGAATATTGTTATTACGTATTGCTTTTCCTGTTTCAAAGTGCTTGAAGTAAAGGAGAATTTAAATTTTCGTTTTCATAATCCGTTCCAAAATGTTATTTTAATTTTGTCCTAGAATAGAGCAAAGGACAGTTAAAAACGATCCACGTTTCATTTTCGTTGAACTCTCTAAATTTTCGAAAATTACACGAGTTATACATTAAGTGCAAAAAATGTTCTGTTGTAGCACTTAAAGTTACATTCTTCAACTAGGGGACCGAAAAATTAATAAATTGCGAAAAATTATTTTTGACATCGATAGGTACTACCAGCGGGTAGGAGAGATGGGGACAAAACCGAAAACCAGACGAAATAGATTAGAAAACTATTACGAGAAAGTCGGTGCCATTCTGTTGCACCACTAGTTTATTTATTTATTTATTTTATTATTTATTTATTTTATTATTTATTTATTTTATTATTTATTTATTTTATTATTTATTTATTTTATTATTTATTTATTTTATTATTTATTGATTTTATTATTTATCTATTTATTTATTTATTTATTTATTTTTTACGTCAAAAACAGTTAAAAGCTGTGTGTGACGTGCTACAGGTTGGAAAGCAAGGCGTTAAAATTTATATTGAGAAATATTATCAGTGTGTTCTAAATAACTCTCTGATGTTGTCTGTAGGAGAAAATACACGTATACACACTTTTAAAAGAACCGGGGAACGCCGCAGCATTTAAGTCAAATGTTACGGCGTTTCTGATCAAGCCACGTGTAGGATCGAAAATTTATCGTTGTTTACGTTGTTAGATATAACATTCGAGAGCACTTTATGTCCTGGATTTCCTGCGTATCTCTTCAACAAATTTCGTTTTTTACAAACAGAAACCTGAGTATTGGATGGAACAAAGGTAGTAATTACTAGTCATACACGAGACGATTTTGCTCGTGCTATGGTCGTGAAAGCAACATCCGCTAGACCAGGCATGTCAAGATCGTGGGCAAAGTAATAAGTTTGCTAGAGCTCGCGGGCACCGCGTCCAGAGAAATTGGCGATTTAAAAGAAAGGGTTGTACAAACTCTCCGGAGTGGATACCTAGTCCACGAGAGTCTATACGAGAAGTCAGTTGACCGTTATTGCCCCAAATTTAGCTACATTAATTCCTATTTTCTCTTTAAAGTACAGAAATATCCATTAAAATGAAATAGTACATCATTCAGATTTAAAATTCTCAATTGAGAGTAAAATGTAAAACAAATTTAATAAAAAGTGACTTGATTTTGTAATCCTGTTTACTTCAAGAGTGACATAAAAACTTCAACTTTCTATGTTCAGGTTAGAAAGTTAAACAGACAAATATTCTTAGCTGTGAAAAGCTCTTTCCGTCCGTAAACGATAATTGTTAACTTCTAAAGATTTGTTAATTTTTTTTCACATTATTGCTAAATACAATAAATGATTTTTCTTGCTGTATTGTGAAATCGGTGGGTTCAGTCCTAATTTATTTCTGAAGTAATGCGCGTGAGTCCACTGTGCTACAACTAATTACAAGCAAGCACGTCTCGCGTTTGGCGACACTTGTCGCATGCATTCTTCGGTGTCGTGTAATGGCCGTAAGCGTACAAGAATCATACGAAATACAATCAAATAAGGACATAAGGACAGTCAAATATCACGTTATCGCGCCTTGCCTTCAACATCTTAGCAACTGTTCTGGCCTGGCCTTTGTTGACTGAACTGGTCGTGGAACATGGCAGTTCCGTACAGCAAACTCGTTTTCCATCAACCGCTGCAGAAACCCATCCCGAGAGGCTGCCTGCCACGCCTTCGATGTGGAACGGAGTCTTCCGTACTCGCCGCGCCCGCGCAATTGCCGAAGGGTCATGTCATCGGCAAGGTAATGTGCCGACTCAAATTATTTAAGTCGCTGCCAATAAATGATGAACTTTAAAATTACATCTGCAGTACTATTTAATTAGCTTCTAACACCTAAATCTACAATTATATAACGTTTGCAATGACATTTATGTTAATAAGATTTACTTTTTAAAAAAAAATTCATGTCACTTTGACGACGAGATTGTCTACAAAATGGGTGTTTGATTATATTTGTCTGGAATTCGCATCATACCCCTACCCAGGACCACAATATCTCCCTGAGATCTCTACAGCTGGCATTATTTCGGGCGCGACCAGCACCGTACAACGTGGCCACCCCTTTATGTGCTTGGCTCCTGACCCAGATAGTTTTTTGCAGTCGTGGATTTGAGAGACGTAACTCGACAATTCTGGAGAGAATTCTACTGCGAACGCGCCGACAACCAATGACGGGATTCTTTATGTAGTTTTCGCCGGCACCACTAAGCACGAATTCGAGGATCATACTTAAAAAGCATGAAAATAATGAAAAATACAATATCCATAGTAACACTACAATATGGCAGAAACTTTATGGTTAATTTTTACCCATGTTCATTCAAATGTGTCAGAAATAAACTGACTTATATTTTTAGGATTTGGATGTTATGTGTATGTATATGTATATTATACATACATACGTCAGTTTATTCCTGACACATTTGAATTAACATGGGTAAAAGTTCCTAACTCAATATCTCAAAAAAATACAAATGGTAAAATATAAATGAATACATGTATTATTCCCATTCCCTCATGCACTTCCGTGAAAATTGCATTGCAATAACTTCAACCGTTCAAAAACTGCAAGAGATGCTGAAGTTATGCGAGTCACCTATATGTGTATGTGTTTGCATATGTTTACGAACTATGACATTGAATTTTCCGTCTTACAAAAACTATCTAATAGATATCGTATGAGACTACGAGTCATTACAATATATTTCGAAATCCAGAGCTTTGATTAGTTCACTATATACATAGTCACTGTTTAATACTGTACGAGATCTCATCACCGAATGTCGTCTACGTTCGTTTAAAACTAGTAGGCAGGACAGGAAAAGTTCGTGTGCTAAAGCTTGAGCTCCAAGAAAGTGGAATAGTATACGTTTGTAGAAATTACATTTCATGATAACAATGTTCGTCATTGGCTTGCAGGTGTACGAGAGGCATTGGGTGATAGTGAGTGGTCTTATCATTGAGTTGCACGTTGCTTGTGACACATCTAACTACTGACTTACAGCGCGACGGACGAGGGATGATAGAATATGGGGCACCAACCTTTTGAATTCTTAAGTCGAAAAATGTCAATCATCTAGTTTAGGGTCGCAAGAACGATACAAGATTTCTCACATAATATCAAAAAGGAAATGTATAACGAATTTTAGTACGTACCTTGCATTTTCTAGGTATAAAACGTTTTGTGGGAATTGGTGAATAGCTTAACGAGCTACCACTTTCGCAAAAAAAGAAGGTTGTGCTCATTTTTCCTGAATAGCGCGGCGTTCCTTAGTAATTTTTACTCGTTACACCACAAATTATGCTAATATCCGACTTCACCATAGCAACTTCATTGAGAGCAATCTTATGGTGTAGCCGGAAATATTACAGACTCAGATTAATAGTTTTCCACGGTCGATCATCACACGAAACATCACAGTCGTCCAAGCGCTAGCCAGCCCTCATTTAACTGATATCTTTCTGGGCGATCTCCTTACTGAACGTTTTAATCACAACGCGGCGTCAGTAATTCCTGAGCGTTTTCTGAAGAAATGCGGAAATCAAAGATCTGACCGAAGTCTGTGTAAATATGATTTTACTTGTGGATCGCAGAAAACACATCAGTGGACCTCATGATTTTGTTCCGCTTACATAAACAAATCACACACAGTTAATGGAATTCAACGTATTCCTAATCAGCATCGGAAAAAATGTGTGGAAAGCCTACAGAATTAATTTGATGATTGTTAATAGTAATGCACATAGTTTCCTTTTGTGTCTAATAAAACAATGATCTCAATGATATAATCTTATGTATCAGCAATGATATCATATCAACAACGATAGATGAAACAATCTACCTAGCCATATTTCAATATCCCCTATTCATTCGATCCTAAGCCAGGAACAAATTTGGCATGAGCATAATTTGAGCGTATTGCAGTGACCTTCAATAGCAAATTGTATATCATCTGTTCCTGCTATTATGTGGGGTGGTAAAATATAGTTGATTTTCTCGTATGTAAATTTGCCTTCCATTTCTTTACGTTTCGCCCGATTTAAATGTATACTCTGCTAACAAACGAGCATGTAAGTATAAATCATTCTCGCTTCAGCTGCGAGCTGGAGCAGTCGCTCCACTATCAGCAACTGGGAACGTTCCGCGCCGAGTAGGCCCAGTCCAGTCTCCGTCGGACATCAGCGCCAGTCTCTAGTGTTTGGTCTCACAGGTCTCAGTGAAGTGTTAGTAGTCATTAAACTATTCAAAGTGCAGTGAATGATATTAACCACTACACCACAGTTAACCTAAATTAGTGAGTGCATCCATCAATTGGCGAAGTTCGTTACCTCCATATCTACGAACGCAGAAAACTGTGTTGCCACACGGGAATTAATCATTGCGGCCCTAACTTCATTAAATGATGACATACCACCATCCCCCGCCATCTTTATGGAATCTTACACGGCAGGTCAAATCCAAATGGGTGCGATTAACTCGGCCCCCTACACCGTCACAAATGGAAACGAGACCCCGGCTCCACCATCAGGCGTCCCGCCAATCTTCAGCCAAGCGGCCCTCGGAGTGCTGCCCGCTATAAGATGGACAGAGACCTGCGAAGATGCCCAGTGGCGAATCCTGAACATTATTTTAAGTAAACCGCACTTTATGGAAGCTATCTCTACCGCTGTCTTTTATTTTGAGCTTTTCCGAAATCCCGATACTATGAAATTCCGTTCTTAATAATTGTTCTGTGAGACAATTACATAAACCATTAACTTCTGGATCATTACCACACTCCAGTTTCAAAAAAACGTGAGAGAAATTAATGGGTGAGAAGGTAATTTACCAATGACCAGAGGAGGACAGTTCACCGCAATATTTTGCGGTGCCTACGGACCGTCCAGACGCGCATCACCCCATCCCATCCCTCCCCGCCCTTGACACATGAGGAGCCCTAGGTTTGCGCGGCTGGCATGCGGTGCCTTCGCTTGCGCTAGGAAATTCTCTGGCCAACATTAAGAAGTATTTGAAACTTCTCACTACCGCACTTCATAGCGCTTAAGGATGCGGAAGACTGACTGGTTCTCGGTAGCAATATAGAAATATTTTTTCGCATCTGTTAAAAAGCTTTCAAAATCTCAATTACTTTTTAGAGGATTACCAAACTTACGAAATATTTATTATACACTTCGAATTACTAGGTATACTGGCGGTATATGAGGTGTGTCTGAGAATTCACCACTGAAGGTGACAGCAAACGCGCGGCAACTTAAGGTAACATCTATCACAATAGTAAACCCAAACAAACCTTTTGAAACAGAACAACGTAAAAGTTTCCAATATATTTAGCTTCCTTTGAGGAGCCACCCGAACCAAAGATAAATCCACCAATATTCGTTACCGTCACAAGAAATCACGCTGAACTAATTTGTGAAATTATAAGTTAAATATCTAATAACTTTACTATAGAATTCAAGACCAACAAAAATAAAATTCTATTCCGGTCCACACAATATTTAGGTAGTGCTGTAAAGTATTTCTTTAAAACTAACAGATAATTTCATCCAACAACCATAACTCTTCCAACAACAATAACTTCTTCACCTCTTCTCTGCAGGGTATAATTCACTTAATCACTAACATCGATATCAAATATCATAGCCTGAATTCCAGCAATAATACAACGCATACAGAATTCAATAACTTGGAACTTCAACAAAAATTATGGAAATACTTCCCTTCAAAAACTCGATCATACTCGATTAGAACTCGAACAGTATCTCAAAAAAATCGAACTAATACATTTGATCCAAATGTCAGTAGATATTGCTTGCATATCAGAAACTCACGTCAATAGCTCAATCAATGTTTTAATTCCAGCTTTCAAAATTTATAGATGTGACAGAGAAAACGATCAAGGAGGAGGAGTCCTAATCTTAATCATACCAAATATTCCACATTAACCGGTAGCGGTAGCTCAGTGCATCAACTGATGTCACTGCAGCGCCTCTGAACGGGAGGTCCTAGGTTCGAGGCCTGACGGCGGCACGATTTTCGACACTAGCTTTTCAGATAGGTCGAATTCAGTCGCAGTCTGGAGGAGAATTCTAGCGGCCGGCTGCTCTGATCGGTAGTTTTCCGTGGTTTCTCCCATCAACACCAGGCGAATGCTGGAGCAGTACCCTACAAAACGGGCCACGGACCGCGCGCGATCTTTCCTTCCTCTTCCTTGTCCTACCCTCCCCCTTACACACACACACACACTTACACTAATATTCACTACACTACCACATATTCCGGGAGACCGGTCGGGAGCTTAGAGCTTGTCCCGGCTGGGGCGGTGCCCCGTTGGTGGGAGAGTCCTGGTTAGGGGGAAACCCCAGTAGCCGACGGTAGGTCGGCGCCGGATCTCGCCATCCAGCGGGGGAAGATCACCGCCATCTCCCGAGAAAAAAAGCATGCACTACACTAACGGGACTAATGACCGAAGCAGTTGACGCTCCCGGAAACACGAAAAAAAATCAATCAATCAATCAATATTCCATATTATTAGTTCATCCCACCACCCACCTCCAGCCTGGAATCAGCAATTAAAATTAAATTAAATAATAGTATTGGTCTCAGCATAATAGCAGAACACAAACGTTCCAAAATTGAAGTATCTACAATGTTGCAATTACCCTCCCCCCAATCATTGGAGACCTATCATTCATCAGGATCACTCATCGGGATGCCGAGCAATCAATTCTGCAGGCAACTTCTTACGTAATTTACAATCTCAAATACCTTTCTTAATTATTACTGCCCGATTCCTACATACAATTCCTTCGATCATCAGAAAAATCCAGGCATCCTCGGCACAGCGTCATCCTCGACGTATTTTTAAGAGAGAAAACTGAATTGGGATAATTTCAATTAAGGTAGGCGGATTGTTTGAAAGAAAATACATTAATATATTGAGAATGCCAATACATTCTTCGCAACACGGACAAAAAGTATGGATTATCAAATAGGTTTTAAATAATTTCTAAAAGATTAATTTGCTAACGTATAACAAAAGCTCGAATGTACAAAAAAAGAAATAAATATGCAATAATATAAAAATTCTAATTTGCGTAGCGTCGGACTGCTTCAAAAAACTTCAAATTTCGGTTCACGATGCATAGGAAATTCGAAACTGGCGACTATGTTTGACGCCAAATTACAAAAAAATAATCATATTTTCGAAAAATTGAACATGACTATTTGAAGATCTGTTTTTGATGAACACATTTCATTAAGAAAAAAATGAATCTTTACAATTGTAATTGTAGGAAGATGTCGAATTTTTTAATCTTTTTTTCGGCGACTTCTGCAATACCGAAGAGCTAGCGTTCACTAAAGAGATCAGAAAACTAACAAGTGCGAGAAAGTCTGTGCCACACAAGTTTCGCTTTCGAAGATTTTCCTAGTGGATTCACTCATTCATAAGCTGTCAAACATGCATGTAAGGTAAGAAAAGAGCACGATGTCCAGCCTCTTCTACTACTGATGACAATATTAAGTTCGTAGTCTGATTCTCTGATGAGTGACTATTCATGAAGTGTCAAACCATATGCACGTTAGTCAGGTTTAGAATATGAGAATGCCACGACGGATAGTTGAAAGACATTCTTTTGTTGCACGACAACGCGCATCCAGATATTTTGAAGCTAAACTCTTCAAAATATCAATATATCTAAGGTGTCACAGCGTAGTCTGGACATTGCATTATCTAATTACCATCTGTTAGGTCCTCGAATTAAAGAATTGCCTCCAACCTACGGGTGAGGAAGCAGGGCATACATGGCTTGCTGCAGAATTAATTTTTTTCTGAGGGTATCAGAATGCTGGTAATACGATGGATCAAGTACTTTGAAAAGCATTGTGCATATGTTGAAAAATTGTCTCATTAAACATTTTGAACCGTCTTTTTCAATTTATTTATATTTGATGATAGGTAAATAGATTTGTTATTTAATAACTTTCCATATTGGTTTCTTATTAACTAACTTAAAAATCACGTACAACTATTACAATGAAAGAGGATTCCCTTATGGGTCCTCTAATCAGATTCCAATTCAGCGAATTTCATGAGAAATGAGTGGTGGGCGAATTTGTTTTTAATTCTGGTCTGATGGATAGAATTGTTGCCGAGTCTGAAAGACACCAGGGAAGGGCCTTGGGCTTTTTATCTTCTTTCTTGGCATTGCAATTATGTTCAAGTTAATTTCCTAAATCTAATCTTAAACAATTTACCCTGTTTGCATAAAGTGAGATACTCACGAATGCCTCAGGTGGGCACTCATACTCGAGACTGCTTCCGTTTACGACAACTAAACATTCTCTCCGCTGAACTATTAGTATGGACCCGCTGGCTTTACATGTGCTTGTGACGGCGACTAAATATCTTGTGACAAAATTACGGCTCCGATGAAACATGTCACTTTTTCCGTTTGTTTTCCACATTTTTGTTAGAAATTTTGCTATTTGCTGTAACTCGTTTCCCGATAGTCTTCTATCTTGCTCAAGGCCTACACCTTTACTAAAATCCGACACCATTGGTTGTCCATCTTTCTTGTATGTCTTTAAGTAACGCTTTAAAAATCATTACATTCAATAAATGTCCACGTCTCAAATCACATATATGTTTATTTTGTCCTAGGAATCTCTAATATCCCCATATTTATTGTTTATTTCGGCCTAGAATATTTCTAAGTCCTAATATTTACATCCAATACTTCAATGTCCAACATGGATACCCATGTCCTCTTTGTAAATGCAACACACCACTCAAACTTTCGCTGCCGAGTACCATTACAACGAAATGAGCCAGTATTTCATATTATTCTACTCAATAGTTCCCTTGAGATATCTGGGTATATCTCATTATAATTTATTACAACAGTTCAACGTTCTAGTGCTCGACTCCGAGCCGTGCGGACCTACTAAGCGGAGCTCCCGCAGTTTATCAGTTAACTAGTATGCTACAGTGAGTGAAATTCGAAGTTGCAGTGACAACTTAAATGATATCGTTTGATAAGTGAATGTCATTCTATATCAACTCATCAACAGGGTATGCAGTGGCCTTTTAACCCTAAACAACGGTGGATTAGACACCTTGCTCTCGGGTGAAGTGCATCAAAAGCTAGAAATGTTACCATCTAGCGAAGCGCTGATGCAGCACAACCCCGAAGAGAATATCGAGGTTGGCAACTCAACAGTAAATGCGACCAACGCTCAAACCTACCCTTCAACGGCAACCTTTTTCACCAGAACAAGGTCAGTCGGTGAACTCTCAAACTCTTGCGAAAACAAAAAACATCTCGCAAGATAGCCAAATCATTCTTTGAAAAGAAATTTTAAGACCATTTTTTATTAAAGTAAAGGCCTTTAGTTATAACAAAATTCATATTCAATTTGATGGCATGCCGAATAATTTATAAAACAAAATAGACGTGAAAAAAGTAGAAATAAATACTGTAATTGTGTTATCGAAACATGAAGGCTTATTTTTATTAGTAGACTCCTCAGACCAGCCATATTCTTTTTCCGCATTTACGTAGTCCATACTGGGTGGGACGTCAGCCCATCCGGTAAGTAATATTTAATTGTAAAGAACTTGGGAGTCGAGCATCAAATAACTAAGATCAACAGTTTCAAGCACTTACAAATGCAGAATAGTAAACACATTTTAAATTGGTTTGCACAATGTCGAGCAAATGGTAAAGTTAAATATCGAGATTTTAAATTCGTTTCAATAAACATAGAGTGCCGATACTAATTGACTTACCCTCGCATTTTGGTACAAGCTAGAGCAGCTACTTTAGAATTATTGCCAAGAAAATTCAGAGAATGGCATAAAAAATAATATAATATTTTCCGTAATTGGAGAAATCGGAGGCGAGTAAACATTATGGAGAACGTGCTCCTAGCGTAATTTAGAGCGTCAGCACGTTCAGTCTCGCATCAGTAACGTTACGTAAAATTGTAATACAGCAATTTATGTCCATGTTAACACTGTGACATACCGATATGTCACATGAAAATAAACAAACATTTATTTGTAGACTATATGGTGGAATATGCATTAAGAAGTTTAGACGATCGAAAGGTCAGCTACATCAAAATATAACGAACACATGGATTGGCTGGGTGAGAGAAGGACGGTCAAATGTTATGAAAAAAAAGAAGGTAGTTTAATACGAAGCTTCGAGGGGTGAATCATGCAGGAAGATTTCATTCTGACCGGCATCGCGTGTCTGAACTGATCGTAGGTTCGTGAGAGGGAGCGAGTGTAGTGCAGATAGTCAGAGTCGGGTTTTCAGATCGCGAAATTTTAAGGACAGTAAATGATATTGCAGATATTGCACGTGGAAGTAATATTGATGCATAAATTGGAACTTTGTCGGGAGTGGTAATCGAGTTATAGATTTCGGGACTATGTCATAGGACGTAGTCGGGACTGATAATTTTGATAGTTTGACACCATCTTGGATAGGAGCAGAAGAGGATTTCTTGGGACTTTGGACTACGGCAAGCTCGCAAGATATTTCTACTGAGAAGTCTACGAGGGACATCAATGAAGAATAGATAAGTTAACCGCGGTATAAAACTGTAAAATTCAAAGATATCTTGATAAAAGGCCTAACATCAAAATAATTTATTAAATTCACTAAATTGTTTACTAAAAGGTAACAATAAACTTTATTAAATTTTGTTCTTTAAAAAAAGAAAGTGATCTTTCATTTAGTCAATCTAAACAGTAATGAACTAGGAATTAGAATCATTCTATTTCAGATTCCCAGCTGCGCTGTATAGTCAGCGGATCCTATAATCCATTATAAAGGTAATAAGGATTATAATATATCGTGACCCATTGACCCAGCAAGCCGGACGATCTTTGCCAGATATTAAAGTACAGAAAATTTTGTATATCTCAACACATCTCAGTCAACACTTGAAAAACTCATTACTAATTATACAATTATACATAATAAACTCATTACTAAGCTGAACTCGTGGCTCATTGCAAAGTCGCAAGCCTTTCACCACTGAGATCCGGGTTCGATTCCCGTCGAATCTCATGTGAAATTTGTTCCAACAAAACGAGTTTGGCTGCTTCACAAGGGCTAGTCCAACCCCTGTGAAGTGCCCTAAACCCTACCCGTATCCTTATTCCTTCCTAATTCTGGCCGCTGGGTAGTGACGCAGGAGCGCGCGGTAGGAGGCGCGTACGCGGAGATGCTACCTGGCGGTCCTCTTGACAACCGACTGCGACGAGACGCGACAGACTATACTAACGGAGGATTACTCCAAGCGCTATTAGAGGAGGATTACTCCAAGAAGCGCGAAGCGCTCAACGCCCCCCCCCCCAAGGGGTTTAGAGACGCGTTGCGTCAAAATAGACGCAACAAATTTAAAAAAAAAAAAAAAAAAAAAATATATAACTTATTAGGCAAAAATGTTCGTTTATTAACTATTTACTTCAATAAGAAATTACGCGAAACAATTAATTTTTTTCAATAATTTTACATGATCTTTTTTGAAGATATAATTCTTAAAACAGATTTCATTTAAGACAAAACACGGTCTTCAATATTGTATTTATGCAATGTTATAAATTAACAACTTTCCAAAATACCGACAATTGCCGAAATTGGACCAGCACCATTTTACACTGTCCTTTAATTCATACGAGAAAAAATGCAAAAAAATTTGGAGTTGTTTTGAGAAGATAATTGTTTAAAAAACTTCAAAAATTACCTATATTTCACTGAAAAATTATATGAAATCTATTCATATTTCTAAATATTGTACATGATCTTATTTCAACATGTCTTAGAACAAGAGATTTTATAAAGAAAAAATCTTTGTCGTATATATCGTTCTCGTAGGAAGACACGTAAAAATTTTGAACATTTTCAACTTCGAAAACTCATGAATTGGAACGAAAAATGAGACCAGGGCCATTCTTTACGCTCTCCGAAGAGAAAACTGAAAATATTGTTGAGTGTGCATGTAAATTATCGCCCAAACAAAATATCCATTTCAAACTCGCAGGGCGTTGAGTTTGTTTAGATCGGTCGGGAAGTATCAAATTTGGAGAACGTCTGAACGGTTTAGGCGTTAGCGTTGATTACAGATATACGGACGGAACGGACGAAGTTTTGCCGTCAATCGATCTTACGGTATGAAGGATCCACAAAATAGATTCTGACCACACAACATGTTAGAGCAAGTAATTTACTACATATCTATAGGAATGAGACTTATCCACTTTTTCGTTTCTAAAGCTCGACAATAAGAGTTTTTGTATCGAAATTCGCCGTTTTCGCGGGCATCATTACAGTACATCTTATAAACTACGTAAAGCCAGCTTAAGGAGTACGCGAGAAAGTAAAAACCAAATGACGACTAAACGCGTCTCTGAAGGATACAAAACGGGAGAAAATAATTGCAGGAAGGCTAACGAAACTGATATCAGATGAGTGCGCGAAAATTCTGATAACATCGTGTAAATGTGGCTTGAGCACGGACTTCCAAGTTCGTAACATTGAAAACTGTTCTGCATCCAAGGTAAAGTGTTTATCAGACCTTGAGATTACAGGGACTGAAGTGGCAGTAGCACTCACATTAACAATGTTACTCTAATGTGAAGGTTCCGCTGCCTAGACACGATTACTCTACTACTTCACACTTCTCTAACATACACTAGTCGGATTCTGTGTTATAGGGAAAGAAGTTTAACGCCAAAGCAACCAACAACACTTTGTTATTGTTATTATAATCATTATTATTATTATTATTACTATTAATATTATTATTAATTATAATTATAATTATTGGATTGTTGCTGTTGTTCGCGTCCAAAGCCTCATAAAAGCTGAACGAAACCTCCCTTTCGAACACCGAACTCACAAAGAGACGCATATAATAAAACAATGCGTATATAAGCATGAAAAGAAATAAAAATAAACTTGGGACACAAAGCAAAATACACCGCAGACAATACCTACTGCAAATATACCAAGAATAACAGTTATACACAAACAAAACGATGTTCACATGTATCATTTTTCCATCGTCTTATTTGGTTTTCAAAAGCACACTTGAATTATGAACTTACACACTTCAAATTATTTGTTGATATATTCTTTGAGAAACATGGAGTTATTCTGAAGTAATGTTGTTAGTGCTGTGATATTTCAGGGGTGATGTGATATTTCCAAAACCTATTTAAACAGATTTATACAGGTTATTTTCTTTCAATACATACCAGATTAGCAGAATTTCCATCCTCTGTACTATAGTGTAATAAGACAGGCAAACGCCCTGATTACATTATTCTGCATTAAAAAGGGAACAGAAAAGGAAGTTTATGAGTATATTCTTAAAAACTGACACAACTCAAAATATCCTAATCGTATCTATCAAAACTGACACATCTGAGAAAATTAGAAATTAGTTCTTCTAAAGTGAAGCAACTTAAAATATCAACAATACATCAACCCAACTAACGCAATTCATACTACAATCAACAGCATCGTACTTACTTAAGAAGGCTAGCAATGGTTCAATTAGAAAATAACGAACATTTTATGGCCAAAGCACATAATTTTAATTTCTTCATTAAAACTGACGTAATTAGAAATTCCCTGAAATGATTCTTCAAAACTGGCATAAGCCAAATTATTTAACCATTCTACGCTTGATCAACTAAAGTGACATAAAGAAATATCACACTGATTGTTTATGTTTTCAATCCACACGACCGACACAATTCAAAATAATATAGTTTGCACTTCTGAACAACGACCTGTTTGCTGTGGAATTCACTGCTCAACTAGAAATGCCACGCTTTTATGAGCACGTTCCTACTCCAGACAAGTAAAGTGACACAACCACCCTCTGCCTGCCATATTGTGAAGTAACAGAAATACATTTTTGAGACTGTGAATGTATAAATTGAAAGTGTGTCGTAGTAATAACTCAAAAATGAAGATTTTGAGCTGTGTCACTTTTCTAGCAAGAATGCGATATGTTTTACCAATCTATAAAATTCTATCGCATTATCCAAGTATTTAAAAATTAGATTTAATCATTCTTTTTCGACATTGATTACATTCTAAATATAAATAGAACAAGTTCTCCCTTGATATTATCTAATACTCATTTACAATGTGCGCAGAAATTAAAAGAAGCCTTTGCAGATTCCAGCCGTGTGAGCGACGTCTACAGGGTCGGATGTCGAGACTCAGGACCCCTAAACAACCAACAGTTTGGGGCCCCTGCTATTTATATTTAGTATTTGAATAAAACACAAACAGTGAAAATATTTAATATTTAACATAATAATGTGAAAGCATTATATCATACAGGATAAGATTTTTAAATTTAGGTGTTTATGTTTTTTTTGTCAAATATATATTTCTCAATATATATATATATATATATATATATATATATATATATATAATTATCTATTTCTCAAATTAGAAACTCCCTCTGAATATTAAAACATAACGAGAAGCATAATTTTTTTTTACAGAAAAATTAAATTTTTGATATTACAAATTCTCTCGTACTGGTAATATGGCGTAAGATAATAGTAATTTACAAAAGGCAAGAAAGTTGACTTTTTCAGGATATGACGGGAGAGTTCACCCGCCCAGGCCGGTAGGCCGAGGCGGCGAATCCTGTCGAGTTATGAAAAAGGACTTTTGCTGTATGTTGTACAATATTTTGTTCGAAACGAGTGGATAAAGAGGACTATAATTGCACGAGTTGTATGTTCAAGAAAACGAGCGACGATAGGAGCGAGTTTTCTTATTTACCACGAGTGCAAAAGGCCTTCTGAAAAAGGCTTATTATAATTGGCAATGCATTGTGTTCGTATGATCACTATAGTGACTTACAAGATAAAGAAATATGTCAAGTGGAAGACAATGAACTTATTCCGGATGAAATATTAGAAGAATCTGACGAAGACATTAAAACATTACTTCCAAGGAAATATTAAGACAGGTATGAGAGAGAATACAACATGTATAAACACAGGAGAGTAAAAACAAAGAGTCACTCCTGACACAGTTTTGTTGGCGTACTTTTTAGAACGGGAAAACACAACTGACGTTTACATTTTTAACATTTGTAATGCAAGACCAAAAGTTTTTCATGTAAAACATTTAATTTATTCATGTTAAATAATGCATTTTTTTCATTAGTCAGCTAGCTTAACGTATACTTCTCCAATTTAGTTACATTCATTCATTCTTTATATTGAAACAAATTGTCTGATTTTATTTTTAAATTTAATATTTCCTCTGCCATTTTAACATTATTAAATATAAATTCAACGTAACCCGTTCCAAATTTATATAAGAATATGGGCCCCCAGGAAAAGATTATGTTAATTCAATTATCAAAATTACTCTTCAACTGCTATTTCCATTAAATATCCGGCTAACTGGGTCGATGGGTCTTATAAGAAATAATCGCTATTGCCTACTAATAGCCGATTATTCGATCTGTCATCTGTACAGAGTGGCCGAGGAATCTGAAAAGCAAATATACATTGCTAGCTACTCATTTGCTGGAATTGGCTAAATGAAAATCATCTTTTCTATTCACAGAAACTTGTAAGTTTATTCAATTTTCATTAGTAATACGAAACTTTCGGTCATGACCAGTCTTAAACTTTCGGTCATGACCGACCTTATATTACAGTACCCGTCTTCGCGCGCTCTATGGACCGATGTCGCCGCGTAGAACCATTTTCAATCTTTCCCGGGGTCGATGGCTCCAGGTCCAAATACCATCTTCTTTTCTTCCGTTATGGCACAAGTGTATTCAAGTCACTGATCCTCACCGCCTCATAAGTTGATAAGACTTAATTAATTCTCCTTTTAAAAGTTCCCAGTTCTTTCTACGCGTATACTTAAAATGTTAAAGTTCAGCAAACTATTATCTGCATCAAATAGTCCCAGTCCTGTTGCCGACAAATTCACCTAAGTTCACAATTCTAGCTGCTGCACTCGAAATATTTCCAAGTTCCAATTTTTGCACCTTCCATCAATATTCTAAGTCCGACAATCATACGCTCCAAAGTAGATGTTCGCAATTCCCAAACTCCCAACATCAATTGTCTACACACGATCCGCACAGCACCACGGCAAGTCGGAATGCCTCCATATTCCCCTGTTTCAGCCCTTCAAAACTCGGTACGTCTTTCTACTGTTTCTTGTCAGAAAAAATTCCATGCCTAACCAATCCCTCAATTGCTTACAAATTCAACTAGCCGCGCTCCAGACTGTCATTGCTTCTCGGCCAATCCCCTAACAGCTTACTTTGTCAACTAGCCGCGCCCCGTGGTTCGGAGCAATGAAGTTTGTTGACCTTGACAACTCGTCTACCGTTGCTATGTCGCCATATTTACAAATGTCTATCCTTACAATTCACCCTTTTTACAATAAATGTGACGCAATACAAGGTCCCACATATTGGTGTCACAATATATAGATGGTGAATACGTTTATATGAAGGTATACGTAATCTGTGATGTATATTTTTGTTCAAGTTTCATGACCGACTGGAAATACCTTGGCCACGTCTGTGTGATGGTGTCGTAATTAAACGATTTTGATTCTTTTCTGAATTCTGATTGGTAGTTGTGGAGTTTTAATTGCACGGTGGAGTTTTAAATGTACGCATGCTATTAACAGAGATAATCGACGATTTTTCATGAGATTAATGAGCATATTTAGTTCAATAAATGAAAAATTAAATAATATCACTGATTTGAAATATAGGGTGGTTGTCAATTGATCATTTCTCTTAGCATGGTCACATACTTGTTGATCATTGTTATTTTGTTTTCTTTAACTGTAACGATTGTCAGGTTCTATAGGTGTAATCGATCTTGAAATGAAGATATTTTGGAAATAATGGGAACTCCGCACGATATATTAGGAGGCAAGAGCCGCAACTTTTGGCATTTCCGTTAAAATCAAAAGATAGACATGTGAAAGAATATAGTGAGTTTTGTATGTGGCGAGATGCGAGAGGGGTAAGAAGTATCACAGAAAACTAGCTTCTCCCATTATTTTCCGAAAAGAGTGGAAAGAACTGTCAAACCGCTCTTTAACAAATTGTTCAATTACAATTAATGTAAATAGTTTCAAATAAAATATGAGTTGATAAGTAAATGTTTCGAATGTATTAAAAACTTACTCAACATACTATTTTAACATTGAACCTTTGCTATGTGGCTAGCTGATAGTTTGTTCCTTATCTAATTCAAGATGTGGTATCTGTCACAAGTAAAGGCGCTGTATGTGTTGAGAAACGAAATGTATAACACATTAACCAACACTTGAGTCACGAAATTGTAATATTATGTAAGGCTTGTTTTCTTTGCGGGCAGCAGTTACACGGTGAAAAGATAATGGCAGTGGAATCAAGGAAAAATTCTTTTTAGGACACTATCATCAGAATAGGCCTAAAATGAACAAATTTCTTGCCTTAAAAGAATTCAACAATGCGCTTCTTTCCAGTCTTGAATAAAGGAAATTTCTCTTGTTTTGACTTTTCTCAAAAGTGACACTTTAATAACATATCACATACGAAAAAAGAATAACCGTTTAACATTTTAGCATCTAATTCTAAAAAAAATCTTACTTAATATTGGATATGTATAAATACAGTCGACTTCTCTTATAGTGAACTCGGATATAGAGAACCCTCGGTTGTAGTGAATTGAAGTCACTGGTTCCTTTGACTTACATCACAAGTAAGCATAAGAAGATTCAGTTATATTGAACCTGAACCTCGGTTATAGTGAACATAGGAGATACAACGTCCTGGAAACTAATTCCTTCCTGGAAAAAATAAGTCACCTCAGTGGCATAAAGTCCAACACCATGCAGCTTGGAGAAAATATTTTCGGCCAAAAGTCATAATCGAAGAAGTCTCCCCTGGGGTGAAGATATTATACGCGCACGTTTTCTTAAGCCCCAGAATACCTACCCCTACTCCTTCACTAATTTTAGTTGTACACGTAAGCTCCGCGGCTCAAGTGGATGACTTCTTGGCTGTCCGGGTGACGCCGCGGGTGGCTGGCCGGCTGCCAGCCAATTAATTTTAGTTGAATTAAGAATAAATGATAGCAACGAGCATTGTAGGCAAAATCTGGTAATCAGAAATGTTCTCTCTCATGTAATAGAAACTATTTTGCATCGAAACACAAACTACCAATTTTTGATATAAAATTCCTTTTCAAAATAACTAAATTCCCCACTCACCGTGCAACGAGCAAAGCGAGGGCTCAAGAAAGCGTGCATGGATATTAGCAGATCTGGAATGGGGACCTTACTGATGACCTTATGCCACTCAGTTTCACTGCGGAAACAAAGGCTGTGTCCTGCGTGGGCTACAACAGGCGGCGCGCCACCGCTTGCTTCAGTTTCAAACTTGATGTTACATGTGATTCCACGAGACCAAGCGCATCTTATCCTACGTAGGCGGCAGAGAGTGCGTGACTGCTACAGCGCCACAGAGCCTGGTTACACCCCCCCCCCCCCCCCCCCCGCACGGAAAAGCGAATAGTTTTTGGAATGTGATAAAAATAAAATTTCACCCATCAAAGTTGTTAATGTGTAAAACTGCTTAAACGTTCAAATCGAAAGTAGACAAAAGGAAAAAAAATAAAAAGGCTTTACTACATAACTTGCATCAGTAATTAAAAACTGTTAACAATATGGCATGGCTTTTTGCGTCTTTCTCAATCGTGTCGCCAGATGTCGCATGGTCGCGACTACAATGTACTCTGTTTTCTCGCTTTAACTGTGTAGAAAATAGGCAAATTTTGGGCAGTGGTCGACCTACTCCTACGTTGAGAACGGTTGTACTTTGTGCTGGGGTGAAAAATGCAAGAAAACTCAATCCGTGGTATGTTTCGCACAAATGTCAAACAGGTAAAGTTAAACTTGTCAATTATTGTGAAATAAGGAGAGTACTTGGAACAGAGGTTGATATTTTGACATGAAAAGTTAATCGAAAGCTATACAAAAACACATGTCAAAACATCACTTACGTAATTCAAGTGAATCTCAACGCCTGGGAAAGAAATGCATCCGATTTCTGAATTATTGTCAGAGCAGCACAAACTCGCAATAATTTTTTAGAATTTCAATATCTTGAATTCACGTCTGCGCATGCTTCATGGAAATAATGCTTTGGAATGTAATATCAGTGAGACAATTGTTTTGAATAAATTGAATAAAATTACAAAAGAAAAAAAATGGATTGAGGTGGGGCATGGTCCCCATTTCCCCTTCCCGGGATCCACTGCTGTTCAGATTTCTGTTTTGCCTACCCTGAACATTTGTTCACTCGCCGCCACTGCTTAAGACCCTCTTTTGTTCTGTTAGAGACATTACTTTCAACGTGTCGCTGACAAATATGACTGCGCCCACATCGCATGAGTCATACGTTTCACCGCTTATGTCCGCTGAACTCTTATCGTCGATGCTAAATGTGACTTTGTCAATTACACCCATAAGCCAATTCACTTCGCCTGCACTATGCACTAATGTTCAATGGCAAAACAGCATTTCGCCAATGGCTTCTTTTCGCCCAGTTTTTGTTACTACACTCCTCGTTATATATTCCCGAACTACACCATGCTTATGTAAAATGAATTATTTAGGTGGTAAACGCACAAGATAAAAAATTACAAATCAGTAGGAGATAATATACATTCAAATGACTTGGCACACTTACCTGTATAACAAATTTCACATATCGGGGCAGAGGAATATTCGAGAAGGGCTCTCGCAGTCTACCTTCGCCTAAACTGCTGGAATTGGATCGTTCGCCTATTTGCTGCGGTACGCATAATACTTATTTTTATTAATGAAAAAAAAAGTAAACACATGAGAATACTTTCATAATTTAATTGGAGATAAGTACCCATCTTGGAATGAAAGTGCGACGAAAATAAATTATTTATATAATTTCCAAATGAATTTGAAATCACAAAATTTACAAAGGGAAGCGGCGCTTCACTCTAGAAAACCAGTAGAATAGTTGAAAATTCCTTTTCCACATTAACCAAATGAAATAATATATAATGAAACTAGTTAATAATATTCAGCTTAATTGCAAGAGTGCGTTTTTAAAACCAACGACGTGAGGAGCGAGTTTTCAAATTTGTACAAATGTATTAAATCTAAATGTGTTGCATACGTTATATATTGATATTATAAATTTATAAGAGAATTAAAGTTAGTTGTGTAAACAACTTTATTGTGATTGTCCGAATATATGATGACCCATTTATTCGTGCTATTAACGGCAAATATGTCATTGTATGTGCCATAAGATGTCTCTTTACAAACGATTTATTATGAGAAAGATAGTTCATAATGCTGAAATACAAAACAAATCATAAATAAATTGGAGCCCCAATTGCATTTTACTACTAATGCTATATTATGTTATTATGGTAGGTGTGAAGACAGTTTTTGTTCGAATGTTCAATTGTTTTCAGTGTCATACGGGAGTTTTATTTGTTCTCGGGAAGTGCGCGTGCTACTTTTTGGAAAATCATTTTGTGCGGTATTGTTTAGCAGTATTTTTGCGTCTGATCAACATTTCAGCAGCATTTTTGCTACAGATTACTTGAATTATGTAATATCGAATTAATCAGTTTCCGCTTTTTATTTCTAAGACAAATAACACGGACAAATTGACTTTCTCACATAAATCACAGGAGCACATTTCCATCCAGGTTTTTTTGTCAGCATACGTTTTGAAATTACTTAAATTTGTAATCATAATTTTTTAAATACAAGTAAAATATATCCTTTGTTAGTGAATTTAAGGACATCTTGACCTCATATCTTTATGGTTTATTTCTCCGTTATCAAATGTTAGTTAATTTCTAGATTCAATGAAATAAAGAATGAAAAATATGACTATTACCTTACTAAAAATGAGTCATCTCAAATGTAGGTGATCAAACCTTGCTATTGTTTATAAGTAGTAGAAGTAGTAGATGGTTTTGGAGATTTCTTGGTACGTACCCTTCTTTGTCTACACTTAATCTGAAATGCTTAATCTCCCAGTACATTCAGGAGCCAAAGGTTAAGTAAGTAGAACACAAGTTCTGTGGAATTTCTTTACTGAAAAAATGAAGACATTACAATATCACGAGGCCAGTGCCCTGAAATGACTGTGTCAAGAAGATCGCCAGTTTTTAGAGCAAGGTTCATACAACAATTAATATTATAAATATTAGTAAATATTAATTAAAACAATTAAATTAACAACGTACCAGGGACGAAGTTCGTAATATTAACAATTCTTGCTCTACATTTTCTACGATAATTGTACTCTCACGAAGGTCTCGCCTTACTGCCCAAGGACTAAGATTAACTAATCAGCGACATTCACTTCGAGACTTAGCTTGAGTGGATAACGTCCTGTTTACTTCACTTTTGAGTGTTTATCGAGAAGAAGAGACGGATGGCATATTCGTAGCCATATTTAATCATATTCGAATGAACGCGAACATGGAATTCTCGAGACAGTGGCAACCGGTGTAAAAAGTAATAAATAATACTTAGCAAATTTCATTTAAGTTTGACATCTTGAAATAGATAAAATTAAATGTTGATACAAGTTTAAAAAATCGATTTAACAACGATAATTTCTTAATACTAGAGCCGTTAACAGTTCATCGATAATCTGTATTTTGATACTTAACAATTAAATACCGTTGCAACTTTCTAGTCGATGTCCAGCTCGACTTTACGACAGAAGATTTTCCTTATTATCTTCATTATTGGAAAAGTGTTGCTTAATTTCCGGGTAGACGCTTTATATGATTATACACAAACAACCACACATCGTAACAGCTGCGCAGCACATGATCACTGATGAGACCAGCCACACAATGCTTGATTTGCAACCAACTTGCTTTACAACTTGAGTTGTGAAAATTGTACTAATACTTCGATCCAATGAAAAGACAAACTAGGGAACTTGGCAATAAGTTTTGCTTACAAATTCTAGACGAGTCATTGGAAGATTTATGATCCAAATACTGTTGTTCACTACATTTTCTCCATTTATGAAGTATTTTTTTCTGATGGAACGTAAATAATAAATCTTCGTGACTTCATGATCCATTGCGGTAGATATGAGTATTTTGTGCGAATTTCAATTCATCTCGCGTTCAGTGAAGCTCAATCAAAGCATGTAAGTTCGCAGATCAATGATGTACTTCGGAATCAACGCGGCGTATCGCATTGATTAATGGCTTCATGTGTTCAAATTAGTAATAGGGAGCTGATTTCAACCTCAAAAGTGAATTTTCTATGCCATGTTTAAAGGAGTTTTTACTCCTTTGTGTACAGAAGTTAAATTTAAACAAGTAATTTTTATTACTTGAGAAAGAAGAATCGTTTAATAATAATAATAATAATAATAATAATAATAATAATAATAATAAATAATTATGATAATGATAAAATTATATCTTCTCTATAAAAATATATTTTGAGTGTTTTTAAACAATCTCATTTCTTCCGAATCCGTTATTTTACTAATAAATCTCAAAGTTTCATCTATTTTGTAAAATTTTGAAGAATTTCCCCTTTTAAAAATGGCATTTGTTTTCACTTTTGGAAGGTTGTATTTTAAAAGAAAGCAACACTTCGACCTCTCTCAGTTCGTTCTTCAATCTCCTGGGATATCACCGATGACGAGTGTGCTCGAGATCTCGAGATTATACAGTGCATTCTCGACCCAGCTTTTGAGTACGCTAGTTGTAAGTGCCCGTAAGCAGTACGCCGATTGACATCAAGACATCACGCATGAAGACCATCCCAAGCACTGCAGACTAACAGTTCTTCGCTAGGTATCTCGAGCATGCAGGACAGTAGTACGCTGAAAGTCAGACGGATGATGAAGGGATTTGTGACTAGTCCAAGCAATCGAGGCCCTTGGACTTAGTTCGCCAGGATCTAGAGTCCGTTGGTGTAGGGGCGGTGAACAATGTGCCGGGTGACACCAAGTTGAGGAAGGAATTATTAAGGAGTCCTTGAATTTGAGACCATAAATAGGCGTTTTCTCAGCCACAAACTCCAGCGCGCTCTTGTAGGAGACTATGAGCAGTGCTCCGTGCGACATCAAATCCGACATGAATCCTTCTTTACAGATTTGTTGAGAAGTCCTTGCTATATGAGAACGTAACTGTGCGCGTACTCCACCAGATCTCGAGCACGCTAGCGGGCAGAACGCAACTGGACGACGAAAGAGTTCACGACGATTTCACGCACTCGAGACACTAACTGTGGGTGAACCCCACCACAATCTCGAGAACGCGGATGTAGGGACGGTGAGTAATGCTCCGAGCAACATCGAATCCGCAGAGTTGTTGAGTTCATGCACTCGAAACCCAAACAGTGGGCGTACTCCGCCATGACCTCGAGCACGCTGGGTTGGTGGAGGTGAGTAATGCTCCGAGCAACATGAAATCCGAGGAGGAATTGTTGAGTTCATGCACTGGAGACTAACTGTGGGCGTACTCCGCCATGACCTCGAGCACGCTGGGATGGAAGAGGTGAGTAATGCTCCGAGCAACAGCAAATCCGAGGAGGAATTCTTGAGTTCATGCACTCGAAACCCAAACTATGGGCGTACTCCGCCATGACCTCGAGCACGCTGGGTTGGTGGAGGTGAGTAATGCACCGAGCAACATCAAATTCGAGGAGGAATTGTTGAGTTCATGCACTCGAGACTAACTGTGGGCGTACTCCGCCATGATCTCGAGCACGCTGGGATGGTGGAGGTGAGTAATGCTCCGAGATACAAGAAATCCGAGGAGGAAATGTTGAGTTCATGCACTCGAGACTAACTGTGGGCGTACTCCGCCATGATCTCGAGCACGCTGGTGTAGGTGCCGGTGAGCAGCGCGCCGAGCGACATGAGGACGATGAAGGAGTTGGTGATGAGTCGCCAGCGGCAGCGCCCAAGGCCGCCTGGTTTCTCCCAGCGCATGACTGTGTCGATGACAGCCGGGCACAGCAGCCCCAGCGTCGACACGAAGATGGCCCCGACCAGCGAGATGACCGGGCCCAGGCTGGGCACCGCCGCCGCCACGCCCACTGCAAATGACACACGGATACACACTTCAGCAAGGCTCTTACGAAAGCGTGGACCTTAACATTAAAAGCCCTTTCAATATTTTTACTCTTGGGTGCTCATATCTTATACGATTTGAACCCACGTACGACTCTGTGCAAATGAGCGATCTTCAACGTTATTTCAAGATGAAGAAAAGAAGAAGAAAACGCTTCAGAAGCACTAATGTATTCCAAAACAAACTCACAGGTAAGTTTAGTGAAAACTAAGCGAAAGAAGGCGTAATTGTTCCAACCAGATAGGTTCAACGGAAGTTATTAGATTGCGGTAAACGCTTGCTCAGTGCTCCCTTCAATAAATGATTGATTAGTGATTCCGGGAACGTCAGCTAAGGTCATTAGTTCCGTAAACGTTTCATGTGTTTATCGCGGGAGGTGGTGGTGATATCCGGTGCCGACCTATGTCGGCTGGGCACTTTTTTCCCCAATCAGGTATCTCCCATCAGCGTGCCACCACCCCAGCAAGGACAAGCCCTAAGATCCCGACTGGTCTTCCGGCGTGTGAGGTAGTGTATTGCTTGTAAGTCAGTGTGTAAGTAAGGGGTAAAGATGGGACAACGAAGACGAAAGAAGGATCTCCCGCAGTCCATGGTCCGTTTCTTAGGGTACTTCTCCGGCATTCGCGTGTAGATACGAGAAACTACGGAAAACTACCTATCAGAGTAGATGGTTAGAATTCTCCTCTAGACAGCGACTGAATTCGATCTAGCTATGAAGCCAGTATCAAAGTCCTGCCACCGTCGGGATTCTAACTCCAGGACCTCTCGTTTAGAGACATTGTAGTGACAATGATGCCCTGAGCCACCTCAGTCGGTCCCCTTGAACAAATTCTTTAATGGAGCCTTTTTAATTTGGTTAACTCGGCACACAAGTAAGCAACTTGGGTGCCGAGGTGCATATTAAAGCCCAGCCTAACATTTGGGTTTCGAATATTGATTAATAAACCGCCTCCCTAATCCCATCTAAGCTGAACTCTAACAATGACATTTGTTTTTACGTATACATGAACCGAACAATTTCTTCGGATTTCTTCGTTTACATTCATGTGCTAAGTGATTACGAAGAATAATGATGCAAAACCCAACAAAACATGAGGAACACCGCCGAAAGCTACACCCATTTATTTTTACGTTCCAGCTGCACGTTGCAAGGCTATCTGCATTCACCCGCCTATAATTTCATTTGCATTCCACCTTTCAGTGACGAATCATCTTTTGTATCATGATTTTCGTGATCCTTGACGAATCGAACCAAGGACTTCAGGTCTCGGAAGAGCGGCTGCGGAGACCTCGCGCCAACATTGACCTCGTTGGATTGGACGCGCGGCGTGCGTCGATCGATTTTGCGGCTGAAATATCGATATTGCAGGGCAGCTTCATACTTTGTAGGTTCCTGGAAAGTGGACGTGTTGGTCGCCGGCGCGGAATAAGAGAAAATGCAGAACAAGTGATTTATGTGAAACAAATATTAACATTGCCCGCATATTAAAGCATATTAAACCTAAAGGACGTGATTTTAAGAGGTCACACTATTTACTAATTGATTTTATTGCATATTAAATTATGTTGATTGCCTATTGATTACAACATAAGATACTGAAAATAACAGAATTTACTGATTGAATTGACAGATCATGAAGAGGCTGAAACCCCTCGTATTTATCATCCTTGGTAGAATATTCTTTCTGATTTTTGCGAATACCATCAAAGGAGGAGGTCTTATTCTAAGCAAATACTGACATAGGCGATTCTTAGAGCAACTATTATTTTTACTGCAACTATTATTCAAACATAAATTCAGCTACTGAATTCATGTTTGATTAGAATTAATAGAGAGATGGTCTGTGGGGTGAATGATAAGGGGGATGTTTAATTGTTAATGGAGATTTTTGTCTGATACGAGTCAAGGAGTATGTATTGCTAATCGGAGGAATTTTTTTTCATGCTTTGGATTTTATTTATATTTGTTTGTGAAGCATTTTTCCATATTAGGCAAGCACAGAGCATAAGCGGTCTAATTATCCTTTTACATAAGGCTACCTACATTGGTTAATGAAAGTCTGCTTTTGTTGTTGAACAGGGCTTTTAGTTGTATTCAGTTGATTTTAGCGAGTTGTTTTTTAATTATATGGGTTTTCCAATTTAATCTGGTGTCCAATTTCAGTCCCAGGCGTTTGACATTTTGGTTTTGTGGGATCCATGGAATTGTGTTGTTTATTATACGAAGTGAAGGCGCGGGTGGAAAATGGCCAGAGTTTAAAAAAATTGTTCCTGATTTTTTCGGAGCAAGTTGTATTTTTAATTTAATGGACCAACCTTTATTTTACTTAAATGCTGCTTCGTTTTGTTTCCTATGAGGTTAATTACATAAATGGACTTACAGATTAGTGTATCGTTGGTGAATTGTGCTGTATGTGTGTCTAAAGTAGTGGGCATGTCTGCTGTGTAAAGATTGAAAAGTGTCACATATAAGGGTGATTCTAGAGGTAGTCCCGCTACGTATTACTTCCCGCGGATTGGAGATGTGGCATTCAACTGTCAACGTAAATTTTCTGTGATTAATTTTTTAATTTTTTTTTAATTGTACGTAAGTAGTTTGTAGTTGAGTGTGCTTATTAATTGAAGTTTGTATATCACGCCTTCAAGATTATGCTGAAATCGAAACCCTTATTATAAGTGCTATTTCTATAGAATGGTTCAAAAACAGGAGACATAATTTCAGGAATGTATGTGCGGACAATGAAAATAGTTCATTACAACATGTGTCCGGAAATGCTTCATTTCCGAGATGTTTTTATAACATGTTTCCACCTCTACATTTTTTGTTTTCTATGCTTTGTTTGTGAAATGAAAAGTCCCACAATCACAATTTTGCGTAAGTTAAAATATGAGGTAATTGGTGGTATATCAGGTGTTTGAATGAAGCAAACGCTGTTTGTACGACCTTGATCGAGTAGTCTATTTTTCGTCTGAGAAATGACCGAGATGTCCTGGTACTTGCAACTCCTTTCCTCTTATTTGCACGCGGAGAGGCGGTTAACGCGTGGCGTGGTAGGCTCGCCTCCTCGTTCTTCTCAAACCATTGGACAGCGATTTGAGGAAGCTCTGATCCTTTGAGCACTCAGGCTTTCAGGCTCAGTTTCGTCAACCGTTTTTTTGTTTTTCCTTTCTGTCAGTTAATCTTAATTATACATTAATAAACAGGGAAACTGTCAAATTAAATTATCCCCGGCGCAAACGAAGGTTACTAAACCAGTTTTAAAAGCACCAATGTTTAAAAACATCGAGCAACATATTGCATGTTAATCAATCGCTCGATAATGCTATAAGGTATTTGTTTCCAACAGGGTGGCGGCGGAGAACTATATTGCTTTGTCGCAACATCAAGTTGGCGGCATTATTCTGCACTTATAATTACTTATATAATATTAGTTACATTTATTTAATTATTTAAAAAATACCTATATATAACAGCTCAGTGATTGGTGCAACTCTAGTCGAACAAATGCAAATCACAGGATGTGAAATTACGAGTATTTAGCGCACAATCCATCGCCACAATTCGGAAACTCCTCCATGTCCAGCCAAAAATTGTGCAAAACGATTCTTCTCGACTTCACTTACAATTGATATCGAGATTGTCGTGCGCTACGTGGTGCTGAAAAGGGCGTTTTTGCACGGCGCAGCGTTATAGC
The DNA here is from genome assembly GCA_011170035.1 of Teleogryllus occipitalis. Classification (NCBI taxonomy): domain Eukaryota; kingdom Metazoa; phylum Arthropoda; class Insecta; order Orthoptera; family Gryllidae; genus Teleogryllus; species Teleogryllus occipitalis. The sequence continues at coordinate 156,851 of BLKR01009051.1, read as the reverse complement.
TATCGACAGCACTATCGATCTTCTACGCATGCGCAGTTCGAGATTCGTATCACTTGTGCATCTGCGCATTCGCAGAAGATTGCTGTTGATTGCTGTACGCTATGCCGAGCAAAAACACCCTAAAAGTTCATCGACGTTTTAAACCATCGCTGTTTTGCTATCGATATCGCATTCCTAAACTGCACTCATGATGAAAAGAGAGGAGAGCTGGTCCGGCACACCAATTTTTGCTCGTTCTCCGCAGCAGCAAATGCGTCACTAACCACAGGACACAACACGGACAGTTCGTTTGAAAAACCAGGCCAGACGCTGGTCGCCATGGTGCATAGCCGAGAGAGAAGCGTTGAGAAACATTTTAAAAGTGGCATAAAGTGACAATTTTCAACAGTGACCAATTCAATAATAACACTATTAAGATGTAATTGAAATAAAAGCTGCAATGTAAACAATGCGTCATATCTGTTTCAATGACAAGGTGATCATTTTATATCTGACTGAATTTAAAATTCCCGTTAATATTGTAACGCAACCTGGTGCCTGAAGCTCAGTCTGATACATTGCGCAATACCCAACTCACGACTTTTCGTCATTTATGTTTTAAACCATCGCTGTTTTGCTATCGGTGTCGCATCTCTGAATCGCGCCGCTCACCCGAGAGGCAGGCGATGGCGAGCTTGAAGACGATGCGGCTGGCGCTGCGGGCGGTGGGGTGCTCGGGCAGCTTGGGGCCCAGCGCCTCCAGCACCACCGAGTTGGGCACGAACAGCAGCAGGCCGTACGTCAGCAGCACGGCGCCGGCCACCAGCAGCTTCACGGCCTGCGCCAGCCTGCGCACCCACCCACACACACACACATACATACACAGGGTTATCCACATTACGCATTCAAGGCGTACAGATTTCAACTACCGTCTGGGGAAGCATTCCAGCGGCCGATTGAAAATTTTCTGTGGTTCCGCTGCGCAAAATTAAAGAATAATAAAAACAATAACAAGTAATAATAATAATAATAATAATAATAATAACAATAATAACAATAATAACAACAATAATAATAATAATAACAATAATACACATTAAGTAGAAACATTCAAAGATGACACGTAAATGACAGAAACAAGTGTCAGCCTAATGCTACTTTACACATTGCCCCTAAGAACAGAACATATGAAATAAATGATATAGAGTATACAATACAATTAGAGGCAATAAGACAAGAAATAAAAATAATTAAAAGAAAGAAGCAGACAATAAGTACATGTAATACAATAAGTAAGGTATTGCTGGTTATGTTTATATCTTATTTTACTTTCTCGCTACGAAGTAGAAAGAAAGTAATGAAACGCTGCGCGAAAAATCGGCGAATTTTCAGCAGAAAAACTTAATACAGGACCCTGGTAACGAGAAAGTGGATAAATCCAGTTGCTAAATTTACAACAAAAAAACCCCCTCTAGGACGTTGTGTAGCCAGAATATAAGTTTTGTGGGCCCTTGATACCGAAAAATCCAATGACGGCAAAACGTCTGTCCGCTCGTCCGTTAACAACACTAGCTGTTAAATCGTTCAACGGATTTTCTCCAAAATTGATATTCCCCATTTCGAAAATTTGAGAATTTTTCGCATACTTTTTTCCTGAAATTACATTAGAATTTTAAATAATTCTCACCCTCTTTTGAATAAGACGATTTTCTGAACTTAATAACCGTAACAAGTTTGAAGAGGTAGAGATTCATTCTTTGCGTTTTCGTTAACCATCCTAGGTCATAAATGCTCCAGATGTATCG